>JANPWX010000107.1:1044001-1087039 GCA_024734555.1 Trochalopteron elliotii | reverse complement strand
ACCAACACATCGGTTACCAGGATCTTCCCCTTCCCCTTCCCCTTCCCCTTCCCCTTCCCCTTCCCCTCCCTTTTCCCTCTTCCCTTTTCCATCTGTTGCTATTAAATATGGTACATATTGTTGAAGGCAGTTTATTTAGCTTTTTTTAATAAATAAAATGTTCAAAACCAGTTGTTTCCTTCCTGAAGGCAGACATTTACCCTTCTGTAATAATTTGTATATTCCCTATATGCTACATAGGGATATTCTTCTCACTAACTCTGGCTAAAATAAAAGGTGAAGGAGGGAAACCACTGGCTGTGTGTTAGAGCAGGTCAGGAAAGGGGCAAGTTGATTTATGCCTCCAAATGATCCAAGCATTTAAAGGCACACTGGCTTGCAAGGATGTGAGGAGTCCTCAGTTGCCACTGAGGCCACAGAGATGCACAGAGAGAGATGCTGCTGGTCCCCATGCAAAAGCCAAGGCTCAGGGGAACTCATGCTTTCAAGCCATTTATCTGCCTCCTGAAATCCTACATGATCTATCCGAGTGCCAAAGTAAATGAACAAATCACATTTTTAATGTTTTGCTCATTTTGTTTGATAGATTGCCAAGAGAGGAATTTCAAGGAGTCCACAAGTCATTCAGGTGAAAGAGTGACTTTGCTGCTGCATTTTTCATGTGAGTAAAATGCAGATCTATAAAGGATTAGGAGTCTTTATTCAGAGTTTGAACTTTAACATTCCTCAAGCCTCAAATTTTTAATCTTCAAAAGAAAGTAGTCATTTCATGGCGAGTTATGAAATGTGAATTATTTATTCCACCAGTAAATATGTAATTAGGCATATTTTGAAAATCTGTAATTAATCCCTCACCCCTTAAACCCATAAGAAATGCTAATATGCCTCTGAGGTAAGGCAGGTTTCTATAAAGGGCATTATGTAAGCTGTTCTGATCTGTTGTATAATTATGTTTGCTGTCTGTAGTGGAAAAAAAAAGAAGAAAAAAAAAAAAACTCTAGTGAGAATTTGTTGTGGAGGGAAGGGAAGAAAGGGAAGAAAAAGCTTCACTCCTCACTGAGCAGGAGGCAATTATTAAATGGCAATATATCCAAACCTTTTCATTTGGTTGGATTGGGTTTCAAAGGGTGTGGTGCACGCGTTGGGCAAGGAAATCAAAGCTGCTGGTTTTATTCCTACAAGATGCAGCAAACTATCAGCCCTGTCTCAACAACCCCATGGCAAAGGGGCTATTATGGCCTGGCTACACCCACAGTTTAGCACAACTGTTGTTACCCTTTTACCCTCTTGTGCCACTATCTTCTCCAGTGGATTTTTCCTAAAAAAAACCCAGGGAGGTCTTTATCCAAGCAGTATCTTTTGAATCATGTTCACTTTTTCATTTTGCATCATGATAGCACAGCATGAAGAAATATCACCCAAAATAAATATATTTATATTTTGAGTATATATGACATTTGACTTTCTGGCTTGCTTTTTTCTTTTTTTTTTTTTTTTTTTTTTTTGCAGCAAGGAAATCTGTTGAGGAGAAAGTTTATCTGACTAATCTTGCCACTGTGGAAAGCCCAAGAGCAGATTGCTAAGTTCAAGCATGGTTTTAGTTTGAAATCACTAGACATATTTTAAGAACCTTTCACTAATAGCAAGCTCCAGAGCTCTGTCACTTTGCTGTAAGAGTCTCTTGCTAACATTTTAACTTCATTGAGAGGACAGGGACAACCTGTTTCTCGAGGTGATGAAAGCCATTTGGGTCAAAATTGGGCATTTTTGGCACTTAGGGTTGGACTTAGGGGACTCCATAAGGGGCCTGTACACATCAGAAAAGATTATATCAATTTTCTCAAAAAACAAGCAGACAAGTTCATGCAGATATGTTCATTGGTGATTAGTGAACAGAGCCACCTGACTACAGCCTAAGAAGAAGTAGGTTACTCTTTTCCAAAACAGAATAACTGGGAAAAGATTTTCTGTATGATGTGAACTGTTTTCAATACTTAACCCTTCTCAAAGTCCTAATTACTGAGCTAATTAGTTCATTACTTCCTCACTCCCACCAGTGATGGTATGTGGGAATTTTATCTCCTTTTTTTTCCATACAGCTTTTTTACTTTTTTTTTTTCCCCAAGGCAAAAACCTTAGGTCAGACCTGTGGCCACAAAATTATCTGGCTTTTGAAGCCCTCTGAAAGAGACATCTTTAAATGTGTACTGGATTTGTCCATCAGCCTCGAGAGAAGGAAGCACATGCTAGCTCAGTATTTGATGAAGAAATTCAACCAGAATTTGGGCACCAATAAAGCAGATGTACAGCCATTTCTCTTCTGAAATGTAGGCAGCTTCATGTTTATAAAGGCTGTAGCTCCTAAAACTGTGCTGTAAGAAGGAAGTGCCTGTATAAAGTGAAAAATAAAAAAATCAGGCTGCTCCTCAACAGGAGCATCTGCCTGACTCAACAGCATTCCATGGTAGAGCACCATTGAAGTGAACGTGGCTTTTTGCAGCCTGAATTACTTTAAAGCAGTGAGAAATGCAGTATTCTGTGGAAGCTGTTGACCTCCTAGTGAATTTGTCATGGGTATTTTAATGTTTGCCATCTTTATTAAAGACCTTGGAGATGTGAGATGACGTGAGGATCCCAGCTTTTGTCCGAACCAAGCAAGTGTACCAACAGGGAAGATGCTGCTGCACTGGGGAGAAGGTCTGTGAAAATACACCCTGCTCCAATGTGGTTTTTGTTCTGAAAGACTTTAATGCTTAGGCACTCTCTTAGGAGGAAAAAAAAAAAAAAAAGGGCATTTCCAGGGAGTAATTTGTGCCACCTTAAATAGATGTGTTGGCTTTTCCATACCCATTAGCCCACAGCAAATGACAAGACATCTAATTTTCTGGTGCATGAATAGTTGACTGAAGTGAACAGAAGCCCAGGTCAAGCTCTGAGAGAACCTAGCCCAGATGGCAATTACAAAGGGCTTCATATGTATCATTGAAATTTTATTATTTTTAAGTCCAGATGATAATTCCTGGGGTCCTAAATGATGGTGTTTGGCAAAGCTATGTCTGCTTATTTTTATTTCAATTACACGTAAGTCAAAAATAGTCTTGTTTGTATTTTAAGGCACAGCAAAGAGGGAGCATAAATTCCCATAATGTGAGCTTTTCAATGAGATTTCATTTCAGTTTTCAGTTCATTTTGTAAAGTGAATTTACAATAGAAGTGCTGCCAGTGGACATTAGAACCAAAAGTCTGCAATGGAGAGACAAACCTCTCCTCAGATTGTGCTTTTGGTGCAGAGAAGTGTCTGTGTCAAGAAAACAACCCTCAAAAATGTAAAGGACTGCTGCAAAGAGGAAGGGAATAATCAGATTTCCAAGCCTCTTGAAGATAGGACAAGAAGTAATGAGCTTAAATTGCAGTAAGGAAGATTCAGGTTAAAACTCTCTTGTGATAAGAGCAGAGATGCACTGCAAGACACTGCCTGGGGAGGTGGCAGCCTTTCCAGCACTGAAGGCCTTAAAACACAAAAGATAAGCATTCTGTCAGGAATGACACAGGTGCCATGGGCCAGAGACAGCACTATTCACCTCTGGAAATCCCCTCCAGCCCTTTGAGGTGATGACTTTTCAGGGTTATGCACTTTGGGATGGTCTGGGATGTGAAGCTCTGGCAGAGCTGTGCCTGTTGGAGGTTTTCTATCTGTGATAGACCCTCCATGTTGTTAGGTCTGGGGAGGTCTAAAGAATGATAAGTGTGTCTGGAGGAAATGAGAAAGAGCACATTAGCATGCCTAGCTTCAGGAAAAACAATTAGGCAAATTGGGTGCCATGAAGTCCAAGTCTTTCAGTGGACCCTCTCCTTAATTTTCACTCTCAGGGTACATCCTTGTCCAGCTTTCCTTTTTGGCCACAGATATCCCTGAGTGAAAAAGCAGGAGAGTTGGAAGTGTTTCATTTGCACCGTTCAGCAAAACAGGATATTGCCAAAACCTTGAGGAGAGGGGGAAAAAAAAGGATGGGCATGGGGGGAAATGCAGTGGAAGGAGAAAGGAAATTGAAGTATCAGGAGCCTTTAGAGGGCAGTAAGAATCCTTGGAGAGGAATAATTAGGGGAAAAAAAAGAAGGCTGCAGTAGATGAGAGATGTAAGTGTTCCAGGATTTTGGTTGACAAACCTCCCAACCACACTGAACTTCCCAGGAATTTTTTATACCTGACTGGTTTCTAATAATACCCATGAACAGAGCTTTTGCTGATAAGCTCAGGTGAATAGTAGTGGTAGGACAAATATGTTTCTGCTTGGCCCCTGCCAAGGTATTAGTGGAAATTTGGTGTTACCTGCCTTTTTAAACTCAGAATGGCACGATCTGCTTTTATGGTATAAATATAAGGAGTCAGTAAAACAAATGAAGCCCAAAATGAAATGCTACCAGGTGCTTTCCTGCACCATTAAATGATTCCTCCCTGAGGAAAGAAGCTGATTCCTGGTCCCAGTATGTAAATTTGTGGAGGTGTTCATCCACATTTCTGTGTTGTACCTGGTGCTTGAACTGTGAAGGAAGAGCTGGAAACAGTGGGATGAGCCCATGTGCCTACTGATCCAGAGGCTGCTGTCACCACCACAGTGCCACTCTCAGTGTTCACTTTCTTGAGACAACTTTGATTCCCAGGCAAGCTGGGAATTTGCTGCACAGGAGCAAATCATGTCTGAATTTTGACTCTTCACACCACAAGGAGAGCTCCCAATTTTATTTGCCCGGTGTTTCTCAAGGCAGTGTCCCCCTACCCCATCAAAAGCTGCTCTTACATCATCATTCATTAAACATTTGCTCCATTGTGCCATTGCATTCCAGCTTTCTGTGTTTAGTTGCTCACAGTAAAATTGCTTTTACACTAATATGACTGCACAGGGCAGATTAATGTGCTGCTGCACATAAACGTTTGCCTTGCCGACTGGTCCTAGTTGGTTGGTTTGAGTGGAAAACCATGGGAGAAGGCATACGAATCCAAAGCCAGGATCTAACACAACATTAGCTGCTTTCCTAGCTCATCCACGGGTCCCCACTTCCCAAGCATGCTACATATAATTACTACATTGCATTTTTAATTATGTTTATTTTCTCCCTTGCAAGTGCCCATTCCTTTACGTTTCTTCTTCGATGTATATAGCACCCCAGCAACGTCCACTTTTATAATTACAGAAGATAAAGTTATAATATTCCCGAGGCAAAACTGCATTTTAACAACTGTGCTAATGTGGGGAACAACTTGTGCAGAATAAATATGCCCCACAATTAGCAGCACGCCAGCATTTTTCATGGTTACCTTACATATAAATAAACTCAAGCCGCTGACATTTTTTTTTCCTGAGGGCTTTCATCTTCTGCTGCCCCAAAACTGCAGACAGATTTGTTGTAAGTAACACTACGGCCACGGTAAGTTTGAAAGCCCATTATTTTTAAGAAAAAAGAAAAATTAATCTGCTTTTTTTTGCATCTGCATAGCTCGGGGCTGGGCCGGCGGCTCTGATATTGTCTGTGTGATGAACCATGGGTGCATCCCGGGCTCCCCCAAGCCTATCATTTGGCTGAGGCTAACAGGAGGTGACTGGGCAAAGCCGTTTCACCTGAGGGTGGGCCAGGTCACAGGTCACTTGTAATAGCTTCTCCATGCATCTCCAGACCTGTAAATGAGACCAGAGCCTGACTCACTCCACTACACTTTCTTTGTCTCTTGGACGGATGCTCTAATCAAACAAATTACCCAGCCCGTGATCACGGCCCCTGAGCCAGGGATGGTTTTGCAGACGTTTGTCTGGAGCCCTCAAAGCCCCGTCAGCCATGCAGCACTGCTTAAAAAAGAAAGGACTAATGTGGTGGGTTTGTTTTTTTTTTTTTTCACCAAAGGTAATAAAAAGATTGCGGTCACTTAGTTAAGCTGGGCTGGGGAAAAAAAAAAATATCCCCAGAGACACCGTGGGACACAGAATGACACAGGCAGCACAGCAAAGGGCACAAATAGGAAATAATGAAAGGTCTGGCTGCCCCCAGTGTGGGGGTACACAAGTTATGGCTCTGTGCACCCAGCACATCTCTGTGAAGCCTAAATGCTTCATCAGTAAGAGGGTAGGTGCACCTCACCTCTGGGTGGGATTGCTCTCTTGCTTTTCTTTTTTTTAAAGGGGAAAAAACACTGAGATGGGCAAAAATCTCGTGGGAATAAGGTGAGCCCAACCATAAATAACTGGGCTCATCCAGCACCAATAGAGAAAAGCATACAGGCGTGGTTTGTTTATTGTAAAAGTCAGCCTTAGGCAAAGGATTTAAAACTGATCAGCCTGCTGCAAACGTATTGTATTAGTCTTGTATTTATTTATTGCACAGTCCTTTAGTTTTATTTATTGACTGTCATTTCCTACTGTACTGCAGGCAGTGCTGTCACTGTATTTTCTTAAAACTTTCACAATAAATTTGTAAACATTAAAAAAATCCCAGCCATCCCATATTTTTATCCTGAGTTTCCCAGATATTTTGGCTTTTGTAGAAGCAATGTCAGTTGTTTACTTGATTCTTACTCAAAAAAAAAAAATCCAAACCACCACCCTAGGTAGTTTCTAGTTTCAGATGTTTTGTGTGATTGTAAAAGAGAAAGAAACCAGTTTTGACTGAGAGAATGAGCTACTGCAAACAATCTGTTGCTAATATAGTCTAATTGCTAGTGATATTTTGAGAAAACAATTAAATTGGAAGTGGGGTTACTTTGGTGTTTATTGTCTGTGACAGCTTCTTTTGGAAACAGGTTCAAGGGCTGCCGAGCTGAGGCTGTGATGATGTGTGAATAATACTTATCATCAATACAGAGCCAGCCAGCCAAGCAGGGAATTACAAAATGGGCAAACTCACCTGTTGGACGTGTCAGGATGGGCAGGGAGCTGTTCCATGGTCACAGGTGGGCCTGTATTATAATACCCTTACCTGTATTTGCACCCTGCAGCATCAACATCCTTTTATTGCCCTGGGGAATTTTGGGGGGAAGATCCTTGGGTGCCTTTCTGAGCTAAAAAGTCTGCATGAATTTGGTTGTTGGAGGGAAAGGTACCATATACTGGAAGAAATACGTTTGAGCCATCAGTATCAACAGCTCAGGGGAAAAGTCTGGGCAAAATTCCTGTGGATTTTCCCACATCCAGGTTTTCACTGCTGGTTGTCACTGTGATTAGCTCGAGGTGTAAACAGACGTGCCCTCTGCAAGCAGACATGCTAAAAGAAGAGGTTGTCACCCACCCACCAGGCCTCCCACTTCTTCTTTAACACCCTGTGGTGGAAAACACCTCCTGTCCCTCCCCAGCAGCAAATCTGCTCACCTGGGTCCATCCAGCCCTGTTTTGGCAATGCTCCAAACACTTCTGCTGAGATGAAGCCATTCCTGTGCAGCCTCCACCTGAAGGGCTGCAGCCACCACAAAGAAGTTGAAAGGGCATCAAACAGGCTACCTTGAGGCCACCAAAATGGCTTTGTAGAAGCCAGTGATGTGACTGGGTCAGCAGAATTTATTTGAATTCTTGCCATGCCATCACATACAAGTGCCACAGAAATGGCATTAAAAAGAGAGACAGTAATTCTCAGTTCAAAGAGGCCAGGTCTTGGGAAATATGTAAAATGGTTACAATGGTTCAGTTATTGAACTTGGTACCACTGGAAGAGGTCATCACCAGCCCCAGGCCACACCTTCCTGGTCTTCAGCAGGTGCTGAGGGGTGTGTTGCTGCTCCTCAGTGTCCAGAAGTCCAGACATGGCAAAGAGGACTATTTAACCCATCTATGTATTGGTTGGTGAGCTGCAGAGTTTGCATTTACAAGCTTTTTTTTATTGTGGCAGTAAGTCTGAGAAACACTTCTTTATATCTCCTGTGAGAACACTAGTGCTCACAATATCTTCCGGCTCCAGAAGTTGGAGATTTAGGAAAAAGCATCAGCTGCCATCTAAGTGGGAACAAAATCAGATGAAAGGTTTTGACAGTGAGAGACAGTGTCTCAGGAGCTCTCTCATTTTTGTCCTCTCTGCAGAACTGCTTGCATCAAGACCTTAAAACCCTTCTGTAAAAGCTGTTCGTGTGAGAGCAGATGGTATTTCATTGTCTTTTGCTACTGATCTTGAATTATCAGCCTTTATAATGAAAATGCCAATTCAGCCTTGACTGTTCTGCTATAACTCTACCAGGACCACTATAATGCACACACCATATATACTGAATATTTATTATGGTACTGTGCATATTATTTATTGTATATGCAGCATATTTTGTAGGTGAAAAATGATACCTTATCTAAGTCAATGAGCATAACCCAGAAAAATATGGCAGAGTAATCATGTGATTCATAATTGACATCTGCTCTCCAAAGACTTGGGCAGAATCTGAATTTTCAGCATGCGCTGGAAATGCTCTTCTTGTTTGCTGGTCTGGGGCATAACCATGCCACTGCTCTCTCCAGCAGCTCCATCAGTCTTCTGTATTTCCATAATTCCCTGGGTGCATAGAAAAGCTGGGCCAGGCACATGCTGAAAATATTTCAAGAAGTTGCATAAAAGTGCTGATGTTTTTCAGCATCCAGAAACAAGACGAGGAAGCAGATTTTTTTTTTTTCTGTCCAAATGCTAATGAAGACCAGCCTGTGCTCATCCTCAGGGTTTTCATAGATTCACAGTGGGATTTTGTGTGTTCAGGTACATATGAGCACATCTTCTGCTCTGATTTCACCACTCTGTTGGATATCACCACACGGCCTGGATGTGGCCAGACCAGCAAAACCTCTGCAGCCTCACCCCTCTCCAGCACTGACTCTTTGCTTCAGTCCTATCATAAACCCCTATTTAATGAATGTGCGTTTTCCTGGAACAGCTCCTTGCATGTAGTTGGGACAACATGTGGTCAAATCGCTGAGAAAAAAAGGATTTGGGGTGTGTTTTTTGTCACTTTTTTGTCACTTTTTTGTCGCTGCTCCTTCTGGTCATGAGAAGCTCATAGGGCAGTGAGTGACCTGCATTCAGGTCCTTTTAATAGGTTGCCTCATCAGCCTAATTATTAACCAGATTTCCAGACTTAATGTATCAATGAACATCACCATCAATTAACAACTCCCCAGAGGAGGGATGCAGAAAAATTACATATTAGGTACACTCATACCTGATCTACAGACTGAGTTTATGGAGAATAGAAGGACAGTGGAGCTGGAATTTTGAGAAGTGAAGTTGTGTGAAGTTCAACAGGCACCACAGCTTGGGAAGTTTTCCTTTTGCCACTTTAATTTTCCCTGCTTTTGTGGATTCTTCAGTGTCTGCTGCTGCAGCTGGGAGGAATCTAGAGGTGTCCCAGCCCTTGGCAGCCTGGCTGTGATGTGGCATCCTTGCACGTGTGGGAGGGAGGGCGAGGGGCCAGAGGAGAGGATGAGGAAGAGTTTATCAGAATAAACAACAACAGAGATGTAGCAAGGGTTTTCAAACAAGCTTCCAAATCACATTATCAATGGCATCTAGAGACCAACCCACGTCTTTATTGGTGCTGCTCTCACTGCAGGAACGTGGCCAAGTTTGTCTCAGCATTTCAGCTAGTCTTCCTTGTCAATGACTTTTTTTTTTTTTTGGACAGATTGTGCTCTGTTCATAGCACATTTAAAGCAATAGCTGAAGAGAGCAGAGGCTTCTTCACCACTCTGATATGCAAAAAACAACAAATTTTATGTATAGATGAGAGGAGCTAATCCTGCTCTTGCTGAAGCCTTTTGGAAGATTCCCAGTGACTTTGCAGAGACTTTGAATTACTGCCAGTTTTTCTGTTTTTTTATTTTTATTTTTTTTCTTTCTTCCCCTCTTGCAAGGCATCAGGAATAAATATTTTAATTCAAAATGGCACTGCAGTGCCTTGCAGGGCTGTGGGCTGGGACCAGGAGCCTCCAGCACTTTTCCCAGCAGCCAGAGCACAGCCCTTGGGCAAGCACAGCCACACCTGTGAGGTGCCAAAAACATTGCAGGGCAAGGACATCATCAGCTAACAGACAGGCTGTTTTATGCATTCAAAACTCACAGAAAATGTGTAGTTCAGCTGGCTCAGTTGATGCCTTGGGAAGGCTGACCTGAAACAGAGACTGGACACAGCTGGAGAATAAAGGAGGGATTTATTGAAAGGCCTCCAGGATCCACCTGGGGCAGGACAAGGCTTGACCAGGGCTACACCCAGCGTGGGCTAAGAATGGTCACAAAATGCCCAACCGGTCACCAGGTCTCACATTTTTATAAGTTTTGGTCCATTTGCATATTTGGGGTTTAATTGTCCAATTCCAGCTTCAGGTTGTGAGGTCCCATCCTTCTTGTTCCTCCCTTCAGCCCACCCTTGTTTGTGCTTTTGGGGCTGAAAATTGTCCTTGGTCTTCATCAGGAAAAGGATTTGTTTTGTCTCCCTACTCTGTGAAGAGCTGACACTGAATATGAAGCTCAGAACTGCACCCCTAGGCAGCACAGAACCTGAAAAACATGAAAGCTGAAACTCAAGGCATCACAGTGAGCTGCTGAGGAACCTGCATACTGTTTGCCAATGCGCCTGTTATGGAATAAGACATAAGAAGTCATTTTAGAGATAATTCTAAAATATTTCAGGTCCTCTGGGTATGCCAGATCAATGGCAATAAAGCCAGTACTCAGTGCTTTACACCAAATCTGGTTTGGTTGCGCTGCCCTTGCCCCAGGAGAAGTTGGTGGCCAGGCAGAGAGGACAATGGCTTTACTGAGAGCAGGAGAGGAATAAGGCTTGTGAGCAGTGGCTGCAAAAAAACAAAAAAAAAAACAAAAAAAAACAACAATAAAAAATCCTCTTCAAAAATTTGTTGAATTTTAATGCAAGCAGCTCATAATGTGTAAGAGGACTTGCTTGCATGTCTAGCCTGGGAGCTGTTGTGAAGGCTCATAGCCTGTGTCATGGGACTCAGTGTGCCTTGGAACAGTACTCGAGTAGTCAGTCATTTTATACACCCAGCATGTGCCCATACATATGGATGGGTAGAGACATACAAGTACATTTATATATGTCTGTGCAAATCTGCATATACATATATGCATATATGTATACATATGGATTTATAGGCACAATGGATATTGTTGAATATACATGGTATACCTTTGTATGCATGCATATATATGTATATATGCTTGGGCTTCTATGCCTTTCTATAAGAAAAACAAAACATTAAAAAAAAGAAACAAAATAAATGTAGGCAGCTAACAAAGTGTAATAAATATACATATTTAAATACATCTTGAGCTTTTGCATGTGTACAAATGTATAGGTGAAACAGTTTTATGGATATTTCACCTTTTCACATAATATAGGATGAATTAGATTCACATGATACAGGATGAACCAGATTTCAAAAATGAAACTTAAAACAAGAAAAAAATAAATATAAGTAACTAAAAAAGTATAATAAATATACATATTTAAATACATCTTGAGCTTTTGCATGTATACAAATGTATAGGTGAAACAGTTTCATGGATATTTTATCTTTTCACATTATGTAGGATGAACCAGATTACAGAGTGCTCATAGTGGATAATTGCTACAAAGCAAATCAGAGTAACCAAATTATTCTTCTCATATATGGCTCAGTTTAAAGAGACTGTGTCAGTCATGTTGTGACCAGCCTCCCCAAGAGGAGTTCTACAAATGGTACTTGGAACTGCCCTCAGAGAGATGGTGTTTGGCTTAGAAAAGTGTCTGGGCTGCCTTGGTGGGGTGGAGCAGCCAGCCCCTGACACCCCCAGCACCACTCACATTCCAGCTCTCCAGCAGAGAATTGCAATTCCAACACTTGAACATCAGCTGTAGGCATGTCTGGAAGTTTAAGAAAAATCGTTGCTTCCTGGCAGTCCTACCTCCTAAATGCTTCCACTCCACTTATTATCAAATCATCTAAGCACCTTAGAATTGTTCTAGGAAGCATCAGTCTCTGGCCAAAAGAACCCAAAGTACATTTTCTGGGTGCAGCATTAAGTTTCTTCCCAGGGGTACTTAATTTTGATGACTGTCTTCCAGGCAAAGCAGGAAGAGACTGCCTTCTCCTGCCAAAAGGGAAGAATTTGTCCTGATTTCTGATGGCAATGGTTGACGTGCTGCTGGGAAGGGCTGGCACCCTGCTTATGCAGATTCTATTCAAGAAAAGAAACATGATACCACGTGGAAAAATAATAATGTGAAAATTGTTAGCATTTCTGAAAGTGAAACAAGCATCCCTGACTTCACTGTGTCACCTGGCTAATGCTGAAAGCTGATGCTGAGCCTGATTTTCACAGGGATAAACTCAAACCACAGAACATGGCTGATGCAAGCAAGTTACAGTAAGTTTTGCCAAAGCCCAGCTTAGACAGATGGCCCATACATTCCCTGCCCCCCCAAAAAATGAAAATCAGAGATCACTTCAATATCTTACAGGCTCAAAAATTAAAAAAAAAAAAAAAAAGAGAGAGAAGGAGTGGTTTGTTAGTAGGGACAAAAATTGGTTTGGGCTTCTCAGGAAACAGCATGATTCTCCTTTTTTCCCTGTGGTACTCAGTTCCTCCAGCACGTGCCCACAGGTGCTGTGAGGTCTCAGCTGTGGGAATTCCTTCACCAGAGGAGCTCTCCTGGGCACAGGAAATTTTCCTTTTCCCCTCAGTTCCTAGTGTTTGAGGTCTTAATTTGTCAAGCCCTTGCTTCTGAGCAGGAGAATAGCACAGCCTGTGAGAATGTTGTGGGATGCCCGTCCTTGTGGACAGGACTAGAGAGGGAGGGGTTTTTTTTCCCCAATTCTTTTCAGATTCCCTCATTGAATGAAGGGGTTGGGGGGGGACATCCTGGAGATGTCAGAAATGCCAACAGTGAAGGAAAGAAAAGAACGAGGGAAAAAAGCACAGTCAACATCTGCAGCTGATTTAACCACATAAATAAATGGTAGGTTTCCTCTGGCACTGCCAGCACAAATAATTAAATGGTGCATTTATGTTCTAGGACACCAAAATACAGAGGGATATGAGAGAGAGAGTGACATGTATGTATTTGTCCCAAATCACATGTTTATCTTTTTTCCCCTCTACACAATTAAAAGCTCATTAATAACCACATGGCTGAAATAAAAGCAGGGCAGCGGGGTTGGACTGGGCCATACATGCACAGGGATCTGGGGGCTGCTGTGCCTGCAGTGAGACCAGGGCTCTGGTTTTATTTAGGGCCACGCCTCGGCAGTTTTAGGACAACACAATGCAATTACTCTGACCACAAAATGTTCTGCTAGAGCCTGATGGTCCCTGATGCCACGAGGAAGGGAGATGCTGGGAGCAGGCCGGCCTCGCCAAAGCCTCTGGGATGGGGCTACCAGCAGCCATCTCCCTCCTCAGGCAGCCCCTAGGGGTTAAGGTGAGCTTGACTCCATATATGATCTGCCAGACCCAGGGGTTCATTTACCATAACCACATGCTTTTTCCCTCTGTATGTGTACAGCAGAGGATGTGTGAGACGGATGCTGGCACCCAGGGCTTGAAAAATGTTCTGTCCTCCTCTTAAAAAACCTTTGCCACCACTGGGAATCTGCCTCTGTTCAGGTGAAGCTCCCCTGGCACTTTTTTCTTAGAAGCAATGAAGACATCAAGCCTTTTATGGGTCCCATTATTATTTTGTTTTATTGTGTTGTCATTTTCTGAGGGACTTGTGGCCCACAGGGAGGAGGAAGGCGCTACCAACTGAACCAGGGTGGGGAGCAGAGGAGGCACGTCAAGGCTGCCTGGTATCAGGGGATGATTTCATCCAGAGCCCCATTGTGGCAGGGAAACAATTCCCCTTTACCAATGGGCCTGCTATTGTGCTGCTGGTGCCAGAGGAAATCTGTGGCCGAGCAGGGTTGCACAATTGCCAGTGTGGTCCCTGCCAGAGCCCTTGGCTCCACAGAGCTGGGATAGCAGGCAGGGCTCAGCACAGACTGTGGGTACCAACAGACCTTGGTGGGGCAGCCTGAGCCTGCCCACACAGCCACAGGCTGTTGGAATTTTGTTGTGAGGATCAGAGGGATGATCCATGCTGGTGCACCTCCTCCTACTTGCTTCCTGTCTCAGTTTGGAAAGACAGGTGTCTGCCAGGGAAAAGCTGGAGTTTCCCTTGGAAGGGAGAATGTAAACCCCCTCCCTCTGAATTATTATAATTTTGAAATTAAGGGGCTTTCAGGCAGAGGTGGGAATAGGAATAACAGTTCTTCACCAGGAATATTAAAAATACAAATGTAGTAGTACAAAAAACAAGCAAACAAACAAAAATCCTAGAAAACCTGAGAGAGTCAGAACACAACCTGACACCCTGTTGGTCAGGGTGTTGGGAGCAGTCCAAGTAAATCCTGTTGGAATGACAGATGTGGTTCTGTTGGAGCAGAGATGATCCTGTAGAAGGGTCCGGTGGTGGTGAGATGGGTCTGATCTTCCTCTGGGAATCCAATGCAGACAGGCTGTCCTGGTGTTCTGGATCTGAGGTTTTATCCAGGTAGGAATGCTGGGCTCCTCCCCCTGGGTGGAGCATCTCCCCATGGGATGATGGAATTGTATCAGCCCTGCAGTGAGCCTGGATGGCCCATGGACAGCAGATATCCCCTGGAGGGAGGATGGGTCCTGGAAGAGATAAGAAACGCTGCCCCAGCTGGTTTTAACAGCTGGGCCATTAACAAAAGACACCCTCCCCTTCCCCCCTGGAGTTATGAGATAAAAAAACTCCTCTTCAACTGGTTTCAATAGACCGGGAATAGAACACATCCTTTTGGTTATATATTGCAACCCAAGACACTTCCCTGCCCTCTTACATGAATTTGGGGGCTCCTTGGGCCAATCAGATGTGTGACCAAACAAGCAGTGTCACAGCTACTGTGTGGGGTCCAAGTAAGAGAAGGACGAGTCAGATCATACCATTCTTTTATTATTTTTAAAGCTAGGCTCCATGTAGGTAATGTTAATAGCAAACCAAAGTGGGATTTGTGAGTTAAGATGACAAGTGGTGTTGAAGTGTTTCAATCTCCTTATCTCTTTCCCAGACTTCTTCATCCCAAATTTAGATCATCTAAATGCAAACCCCTGTGCCTCTGGCTTCTTTTTCTTCTTTCAGTTAATTTGCTTCTTAAAATGGACATTCAATTTTAACCTGTTGAGGAGGGATGGAGCAGCTTTGAATGGAGTGAGAAAGACACAATGCTAATCTGATTTGCACATCCAAATTCCACTGCCAGCACCTCTGAACTGAACCCTCAAAACTCTCCAAGCCAGAAACACTGGACAAGGAATCCACAGTAAGTCACTATCCATGAATGGGTACAAAGTCTCAGGTAGTCAGAGAAGTTTGGAGGGTCAAAAACTCCTTGGTGCCTCCCTAGATAGCACACAGCACAGCTATACATTTGCTGTGGGGCTGTGGCAACTCCTGAGATGTTTAAGCTGGGTTTTAATGGATAGGTAGGTCATAACTTTAAGTTTTAAAGATGTGTCCATGCTGACATGGCTGCAGCTCAAGCAGCTACATAAACTAATTTTCATGAAGTGTTTTGGGGGCTGCCAGCCATGCAGATTCTGCATAGACCAAGCCATGGCAGAAATCTAGGATTATTCTGCATCTCAGGAGGGTTTCATTGCACGCCTTGAGTTCCAACAGCTCTGTCTACCCAGGCTTGAAGCTACTGCAGGTATGTCTCTGACTGTACAGCAGGAACATTCTCCAATCCCTGCAGCACACAGACCTGGTTGGTTGTTATCCTCCACTGTTGGAACCCTGGTCACTGAGAATTTCAGACTTTCTGTGCTGCCAGGCACTGAACCCCAAGAAAACTCTGCATTTGACCTGAGGCCTTGGAAAAGGCTTCCAAAATTGAGTGGTAGAACTGGGATTGTGGACGTGTAGTTTGAATACAAGTGTGCAATATCACATGGTGGAAAACTTAAGAATTTAAGATTTTAGAATATAGTAATATATATATATAAAGCAAGATGGAGGTTTTAGTCCTTCTTTTTCACCTTCTTCTTTTTTTCATGGGTCTGGGTGGTATTTTGTAATCGGATAGAAAAATCCACATTGCGGACCACGGGTGGTTGGTTATTGGGTTAAAAGGAAAAATAATTTAGGTGTCATTTCTTAACTGGACAGTTTATCCCTAAATGGCCTTGTAGAGAGAGATAGGGCTCCATTTTTTAGTTGTTAGCTAGAAGTGCTGTAGAGCTCATGGTTTGTGAGACTGTAACATAGATGAGAATTAATAAACATCTGAGTCTGAACACAAAATACCGTCTCGAGCATTTAATCCCAACTCTGGCAAAAAGAAGATAAAACACGACACTCCACCATCTTCTACTACCCTGTGTCCTCTTGGGGGCATCCTTTAGGGTTATGATGGCTGGTCCTACCCCAAAAGTTGGTGCTGGGAGATAAGGAATGACCTGATTTTTCACATCTCCTTTGAAAACTTGGAAACTGAGCTGCACAAACTCAGCTAGGCTGAGGCAATACTAACCAACCCCTTAGGACTTCTCTGCATGAAAAGGGACTGGGACAACCCTGAGAGAATGGAACAGTCAAAAAATGGTTTTAATTTGCTTCCCTGTATGCTGTGTGTTTACCAAACAGGGACTGGGAGCAGCCTCCAAGCCTAATTGTTGTTCCTCTGTAAGGGCATATATAGAAGAATCTGAGTGGAGGGACACAAACTCCTGTGGTGCCATGTCAGAATTTCTGGAAAACCATGTAATTTGTGCACGTGTGCAACCTTGTATTCTGTTTTTTGGGTTGGATTTTTTCTCTTTTATTTTCTGTCATAGGTTGCTGGCAGACAAAGCACTACTCCCTCAGCCTGTTATGATTGTACACTGAGCCATTCCCAGCCAATTGGAGCTTTTCCATAAGATGGTACTTAGCCCAGTCTGTAATTGAAACAGGGCATGGATCCTCCTGGGGAAGGCAAACGTCAGCCAAAAAAACAGGCCGAGAAAGTCAAAGATATTTAGTATACAAATAAGAAGATGTTTCATAAATATCTTATAAAAACTGTAATTTACTTCTCAATATTTCAGCAGATTATCTTACTGCAAACAGCAGATGTATTTCAGAACGAGACAAATGTTTAGCAAAATTAAAGTTATTCATGTGCAGTCACACAGGGAATATTTGCATGATATTTTACTAATTGCTCTAAAATCTGAATTTTAGCAAATAAACAAACAGGGGGAAAAAAGTAAACCAGCAGAAAGATTAGGCCCAGGCCTCTCTTTTTAAGTTCTCTCAGTCTATCTTCAACATAACCTTTTTTCTCTGGTGTCCTGGTGTCCTGTCAGGCCTGTCACCTTTTTGTTTACCTCCCTTAATCTGCAGTTCTGCCTGCTCCTGCTTCTTATTGCTTAACTGGAGTCAACAAGACGAATTTCCAATGGACAAATTTTTATCATTTTGGGGAAGAACTTTGCTATTGTATCGAGCTCTGGGCTTGCCCCAAATAGGATTAGCCATAGAGAAAAAAAACAGCAGAAAAGGAGTAGATGCTCTTATAGTGGCCAGGAATTCAGACTTTGGTTACTTTAACCTTCTCTTACAAGTTTCAAGTTACAGCAGCAAGGATTGAGTTGTAGTTGCTGATTGTTATGACATTATTTTTTGTCAGGTCTATTTATTTGCTCTCCTGGAAAAGACAATGTATTTTGGGACGTCAAAATATTTTGTTCTCCTTCATGTAGATTGTAAGAGGAGCCTTAGGTGAGGTAAGGAAAATGTATGTTTATCAAAATGTTGATGCACAGTAGATGGTTACATGCTTGTATATGTTTCATCCACCCAAAGGAATGCTGAGGGTACAAAAAAAAAAAAAAATCAAGTAGTAGGGATTCAGCAAAGGTCAGAATTAAAACTCTGTCTTACAGAGAAATCCCAGTGACTGCAGGAGCAAGTGGGCTGCAGTGCTGGAAAAAGAAGTCCTTGGTTTCACACTACAGCTGTGTTTTACCCAAGGTGTTGGAGTCTCTTACAGTAGTGAGTGTCTCTTATTCTTCTGTCCAGCCATGTAGGAAATGCACCTCTTACAGATGACTTCTATGGAAAAGGGAATTTTTTTAGCATCTGAGTCTTTAAGATGCAAAATCACTTTGTAAGTCGTGTCCCTAACACTGAAAAATTCTCCCTGTTCATTCTGGATTCTGAAGGAGAGTCTGGGAGTCTTGGAGAGAGCCCAGCCTGATGTGGGGTGGACACCTACTCTTAGCTCACATAATAAGTATTTTCAGGATCCTGCTCTTCATAATGGCCAGTATTTTCATTTTCATTTTAAGTATTTTTCATTTATTTTCAGGTTGTGAGGTGCAGGTGGATGGGGATGTTGAGCTAAATGCACGGGTAGGTGCTGAGAAATAATATAAATTGTACATCTCAGCTAGTCCTCTAAGGTTTTGTTAAAGTCTTCTATAGGGTCAGTTGGTAATTCTTCCTGTAAACTGGTATTTTATTTTTTTTTTTATTTGGAACAATGAAATTAATCCAAAAGTTGGTGGGTATATTATCTGACTAAACAGGGAAAACAAATGGGAGAACAGGGCATTACTGTCACTATTCTGTCACTATTCTTTTGTCTTTAAGGGAGGAGGTTTCTGCTCATGAAGTTTACACTTTGAACTCATTAAAGCCTTTCTTTAGCCTCTCCCATCCGCAGGTCATCACAGGAATATGTGAAAAGGAAATGTTTTATTTTAACAGAGTCAAACAAAGTACATGAAACACACATTTGCCACTGCGTGACATTCCTTAAGTTGAATCACACAACCAAGCAGAACTTTCTTTTCCTGCCTCCCTTTTTTTACTTCATTGAAAAGAGCTCAAAGTATAATATTCTTTCAGGAAGCCTAAATTGTATTAGTGGAAGTAATAGCAATCTCCTAAGCAAAACCCCATGGGGCTCATGCCACTCTGCTTTCTGAAAAGCTGCATTGGAGCACATGCAGCACTGCCTCTTTCCTGAGCACTGCTCTGCTGGTGGTGCAGGGAGCTTTGGATGATGCCAAAGCAACTGGATATTTTTTCCTTGGGGTCTTCCAGGTGTTTCAGTCTTTATGGCAGTCCTGGCTCTTGGGAGAAGCTGTGAGAGCCCTGTCCAACCATCCTGACTTTGGTCCTGCTTTTCTCTGTTTAATATGCGTGTGTAACTTCCAGGGACGTAAATAAAAGTTATGTACAGGCATAGAGAGGGAAATAGATGCATTTATCTTGGCTCAAGACAAGCAGTATCTCCCCAGGGAGCTACTTAGGAGGTTATTGAGGAGACAACAGCGAAGTGGAGTGGGTTGTACCTTTCTACATATTGTGCTGTAGAAATTATTGGCATGTTGCTGATGCTTATGGAGAGCAAATAGTTTATTTCTGGGCTAAGAAACATTCCAATGTAAATACTCAACTGGCAGCTAGCTGGAAGTTTGCCACTTGAAGTTAAAAGGCCCGTGACCAATGGTGTCAGATTAACATTTCCAAGTTGGACAATGTACAAATGGTGTTCTTGGACTGAAATAGAAATAGATGAAAGTGGTCTACTGCAGTGCAAATAACAAACTGGCAGCCAGCTGGTCATTGGAAAGAGAATATACTATGGGAATATGCTTTCTGCAGAAATACTTTATTTTGGAGATAAGTATCAACAATAGGAAGATGAGGCTTGTTTAACAAGAACCATATGGTCTCATCATGCTTTTATTTCACTCAGTGGCAAAGCCCTGATTGCCTTTTGTAGGTGCAGAATGGGGATTACTGCTAATAAACAAGAAGTGCAATAAGCTGTTGATCCGTTGCTGCCCTTCAAGAGTTATAAACAGGTTATTTTTAATGCACAGGCTGATATTTCAGGAGACAATAACTGAAAGGAAGCAGGATTGAAGGTGCTTGCTGAAAAACAACTTCTTCTGACCAAATAAGCCATTATTTGGTCGAAGAGCCATTCAAGACAAAGTCATCAAACTGTGTGAAACTGATACAGCAATATTTCCAAACTGATACGTGGAGAAGTAGTAGATGGGTTCGTTCAAAAGAAAAAGTGGCTTGAATTTTTGAGGAGACAAAACAATTGCCTGTAAAAAGTAACTTATGAGCAAATGGGGAATAAGGCAGGGGCTTTGCTGAGGTTTAAGTAACTACACAATTTAGTCTGTTAGCAATGCAATTAAAGATAACAGAATTTAGCATTGCAGTTTTGGTATAGTCACAAAATTGATTTGTGCTACAGAAGGAGAAAAAAAGGGAAAGGAAAGAAAGGAAAATGAAACCCAAAGGAATTGCAGCCTCAGTGGAAAATCCTGTTTTGGGAACTTTTCAAGGATGTAAAGCATCATCTAGAATTGTTTACTTTTATGGGTAGGAAGTAAAAAATAAGTCAAGTAAGAGTGGAAATTGCATTCTTAACATAGCTAGAAGGTCAGAGTAAAATCAATAAAAGTCAGCATTGCAAACTCATTTTTTAAACTGGTTGTGCTTTGTTGCTGGTTTTTTGGGTTTTTTTTACAGTGGCCAAGATTTTTTATTTTGGTCTCAAAAAGACAGCAAGTAAACTACCAATTATCAAGAAAACATCTAGATTTCAACATGAAAAATATGAATCATGCATGCAGAGACTCACATCTCCCTTTGGGTGTAAATACTCAATCCCATTGATTTCCATGTGTCTGAATACAACTTATAACAATCAGGGATATCAAAATTGTGTGCTGCTACATATTGAGATACATCCTATTACTAACTCTGCTGGTTTTGCTCACAAACTTCCTTTTTCTTCTCTTCTTGCTTTAAAGTATAGAAAATAGTGGAAGCAGGAAGAAATAATACAGCACCTGAAGCATGTGAGGATTCAGATATTTGGTTTGTCTGTCTTAGTTAATCTCCACGTTCAACTTTGAACACCTCTTTCCTAGGACTCTCTTGTCTTTACACTGATGTCAAAACAACCTGAAACCATTCCTGTGGGGTTTTGGGCTCTTATGCCCTCTTCAACCCCTCCATCTGAAAAACGTCCCCAGCACAAATTACTGTAATTTGAAAGTACTTTCAAGGCAGCCCAACGATGAGGGTGATCCCACACTGTGGGATGTTTGGGATGGAAGTACATGACAAGTGTGGTCCTCACCCAAAGCTCTTGGAAGGGCTGGGATGTTTCTCCTGCATGACTTGGCAAGTTCTGTACAGGTGGGCCCTGCTGGAGCAGGACTTCAGAGAAAGTTTCAAGATTTCAGATCACTTTCAGATCACTGTTTTTCCAAGTTACCCAGCAGCTCTCTAATAAAAGGGAATGAAGCAGAATTTAGGTTCAGAGTCCATTTATAGGACCAGCAGCAATTTGACAACGCTACCAACAAGTAAACACCCACACTTCCCTAAAGAGTGGGACTGCACCACCTTCACTGCCCCCAAAACTGAGGAGGACCCTCTGATTTTATCCCTCCCTTGCTTTTCTTTCCCCTGGAGCAGCAGGGATAGCTGGAGGAGCCCGTCATCATTTTGTTGCTGCTTCTAATAAACACATATGGTGATGCCTTATAACCAGAACAACAAGCAGTTGCTATTGTTCAGCACAGGGCCATATGTGGGCTGTCCAGAGGCTCAGCAGCTGCATCGTGAGTGCTCAGGAATGTCCATGGCCCAGAGAGAAAGGAATGGGGTTTTTTTTAAGGGCTCTGAGCCTCACAAATGGTGCCTCTGCTTTACATGCTGCTGTTGCTAAAACAACTCCTGGCCACGCAGTGCCAAAAGCGTAGACGTGGCGTTAGTCACTACAAAAAAGGTTATAAGGTGACTAAATTTTTAGTAATTTGGAGTGCAGGCTGAGGAATTAGCTGGGAGTGTGTTGAAGGGAGTTTTGCAAAGCAAAAAGGCCCAAATAAATATTTATATAAATATTTTGTATGTATGTGCATACATATTTATATGCATGTGTATTTATACTCATGTGTATTTATACACTTAGCACCATTTTTTTTTCTTACATCAGAAACTTAGGCACTTGCACATCTAGCACTTCACATAACAAAAACTTTGACCCCAGCACTAATCCATATTTCTTTTATCCCATTGTGCAAGGTAGAAAGGCATGCAATTTGCCAATAGTTGTTTTTTTTTTTTTCCTCCATTAACTACATTTCCTCTGGCCTCATATGGCTCTGCTTAGGATGGATAATCTACACTTCAGTGGTGCAGAGGCAGCCCAAACACAATGGTTGGGATGCCTCACATACAACTGTGTCTCTAACACTCCTCCTTTCCTGATGCCATATCTAAACAGCAGCCTGACTGAAAATGAGCAGCCCATCTGCACATCTTCATTTTTTCCATCAGTGTGGTTGAGGTGAGAGAGAGACTGTGACTGAAAAAAAAAAAAAAAAAGAGAAATAAGGCTTGATAGAAGGCAACATCTTTTTTTTTAAAATTTGGACGAACACAATCAGGCAACCAGTGCTTTATTGAAGTCCCTGAATAATTTATGTGCATGTGTGTGTGCATGTGTGTGTGAGAGAGAGAAATGCTGAGTACCTACTGTAAATAAGAAGAGAGAGAGAAAATTGTAAAGGATCCAAACATCAACTACTTGCATATGTCTCCAACCAGGGATTTTAAAAGTCTGATTTAAATATCACAGTGCAAATGGTTTTGGCCAGTATTTCTAACACATGGCAGGAAGTCTCGGTCTTGTACTTCTTTTGCATATGTACACACCATCTTTGTGGCACACAAATTACCTGTATAATGGGACAGGATTTGAGTAACCCATAATGCCCCAGGAAGAACCACATCCAGGCATTCACAGAAACCATAGACCAACACAGATCCCAAATGTGCCAAATCCCACAACTGTTTTTGCCCAGCAAATGAAACCACAAACATTTGCATGCTTAGATACCCCCGACAAAAAGCAAATATTCTGGATGCTGTGCTTTTCATTATCAAACACAGTGGCATGAAAAAAAAAATAAAAACAGAGGGGAAAACAATTAACTTCTGTTTATCTTAAGGAGTCCTTTCCAATGGGTGAAGCTGAAATGCCCACACTGATTTCCCTTGAAAAAGCAAAGGGCCTTATTTTCCCCATGGCAGGTGTACGTGGCTCTCTGTTCCTCCCTGGAGTAGTGGCAGAACTTCAAAAAACCCTGAGCCAAGGCCAGATTTTCAGAGGTCCCCAGCATCCCCCAGTTTGTAAGCAACATGCAGCTTGAGATTTTGCTCATTCCTCAAGCTGAAACTTTCAAAAACCTCGTGATTTCTCAGCGTGAGTCAGTGTTTTATGTAACACCAGCTTGCATCTCTCCAAACCCCTCCCTGAGCTCGGAGTGCTCCCACAGCCGACCTCAAATTCTTCATCCCTGCAGCTGACAGCTTCAGCCCTCTGATGGTGGCACCACAGACCCCTCCACGCTGCTCCTGGGGGATTTTGGGGCCTCAAAACACCAGTTTTGGGGTCTCAGTGGAGCTTTCCTGGTGCTGTAGGGACAGAGGCTGGGAGAAATTTGGGCTGGACTATGGATCTCCACTCCCAGTGGGAAAGAGGTTGAGCTTGCCTGCAACAGAAATGCCCAACCATGGGTTTGGTTATCTGATTTTCTTTTCTTTTTTTTTTTTTTTTTCAATGGCCTGAAACAGCGTCAGTTTTATCCATGGCCCTGCTGGAAGAAAAGCTAAAAGAAAAATTTCTCATGTAAGAAGGTTTCAAAAGAAGAGAAGGCATTGATTTGGTGGATCCCACTTGCTTTCTGCAGGTTCCTTGGATGGTGACTTCAGCTCACATCCTGGTACACTGCTTCACCCTGAAGGCATCAGGTGCCTAAACAAGCTGGAGAGATGGCTTATCACACCATAAGTGTTTTTTTAACCATTATCTGTAGACACACTGAAATACATAAAACCAGATTAAAAGAGTGGGAGAAGGTGGGAAGCTAAATCCCATTTTTAATTCCTATTTCAAGTTGATTTTCCCTTGAGAGGGGGAAAATATCAACACGTGATTCTTCCCCTGGCAGCTTTGCATGTCCATTTCTGGGGGGAACTCATTGCTGGTGGGGTAAACCCTTCCCAACCTCAGTGTCAGCACAGCTCTCTCATCAGTCAGGGCAGCCAGGAACCCTCCGGCCACTCACAGGAAGAGGGATGCCCATTTTGGCTGGTCAGCCAACCCTGACCAGAGCCAGACAGGAGTCAGTGAGAAGATTTTATGTTCCTGATTCAGAAATTCTTCCTCCTCAATGTTGGAGGGGAAAAGTGATGCCTTAAGTTTCATCTTACATATTTTCAGACTCTGTGCTGCCCAGGGGTGCAGTTCTGAGCCTCACACTAAGTGTTACTAAGCTCTCTTCACAGAGTAGGGAGACAAAACAAATCCTTTTCCTGCTGAACACCAAGGACAACTTTCAGCCCCAAAAGCACAAACAAGGGTGGGCTGAAGGGAGGAACAAGAAGGATGGGACCTCACAACCTGAAGGTGGAATTAGATAATTAAACTCCAAGATTCAAACACACCAAAACTTATAAAAACGTAAGACTTTGTGACCACTCAGTTGTTTTGTGACCATTCTTAGTCCACCTTGGGTGTAGGCCTGGTCAGGCCCTGTCCTGCACAAGGTGGATCCTGGAGGCCTTTCAATAAATCTCTATTTTATTCTCCATCTCTGTCCAGTCTCTGTTTCAGGTCAGCCTTCCCAAGGCATCAAAGTGCCATATTCCATTTGGCCAACACCTACCTTCTTTCTCCCTAAACATAGCAGAAAGCACAAAATGGATCTTTTTTTCCTACAAAAACAAAGCCCCCAGTTTAGTGGAGTGAGGGGCTTGTGGACACTGAGCTGGAGACACTGCTTTATTGGAAATGTTGATGACGTGGCAGAGTGAAGTGTGAGGAAACCAGGCCACCCAGTGCAGTAGAATGGGAAGCAGGTGGGGAAGCTGTAGAGGTGGCTTGGGCTTCCCCCACGATTTGAAGAGGAGCCATTCATACCTCAGCATGTCTCTGCTTGCTCTTTGAAATGCACTCAGTGCATTCAATTCAATGAAACAAGCAACAGAGAAGCACATTTTGGCATACTTTCCCAGGTATTGCTGGCGCTTTTTTTGTGTAAATTACTGGGGTTTATGTCATGTGACAGGAGAACCTCAAAATTAGGGCCTAGAAAAAAAATATATTAAAAAAAAGATTAAAAAAACAAAACAAAACAAAACAAAAAAACTACAACAAAAACCCTGAACAATTTCCTAAAATAACTGTTACTCTTTTGCCTTACCACATTTAACCCTATGAGTGTGTGTACAAATACTCACAGGCAAAAAAAAAAAGGCATGATGATAAAATAGTCCCACATAAGAAATTCTTTACAATATTGAGAGAAACCATGGAGAAATGTGAAGATCAGGGGAGGGGGGACACGTGCCAGCTTGCTCTACTAACCTACTTAGATGCAGCTTGGTGACAGCAGAACAGCCAGCCATCTGATGATTTGGATGCTGTCACTGTGTGTGCTGGCATTGTGCAGACCTCAGGTATTGAAACCTTCTCTAGGAAAGAAATGATGGGATATTTCTCATCCTTGTTACTGCAGAAAATTTTAAATACATGTCTGTAGGGTCATGACCAAATTTTGCATTTGCAGTGATCATAGAACATGAAGAACATGTGCCACAATATTGGGATTTGTCTCTTATTCCTTGTCGACCCCTCAAACAAGCACCTTTCCCAAGATGAGGGTGTTGACACCCACATTCCTCCAGGAAAGGGCTTTATGCTAACGTTTTTTCACCCAATTATGTCATTTTATCCCTTATAAAGGTTGTATTGTCTCCCTACATGTGTGTCTGGTCCTACCAACAGATAACATTCCAGTGCTACCTTGTGCTCAGGCAGCAGCTAACAGGATCTATCCATAGATTTTCCTGGAAAATTTTGATAAAATCCTTTTGCAGTTTTCTATGCCTATGGCCTGCTTTTGCTTTTCTTTTCTTTTTTTTTCATTGCAGACCTCAAAAGCAATCCCCTTGGACATGGTTATATATATTTCACTGTAAGTGAAAGAGAACAAAACAAATAAAAACACAATGAGGCTCTTTCTCCATGCTGGTACTTTCTTTAAACTTTCTGCTGAGGATTTCCAACAGCATTTGTCGTCACATGGTAAGGGCTCTGAATGAAATTATTGATGGTAGCTGGGGGAGAAAAAAAAAAGGGGAAAAAAATGAATTAAATCCCTTGAGACAAAAGGTATGTCATGAACTTCCCCAAGTTATTTGCAAACGTTTCTGCCAGTATCAATAAATCCCTCAAATTTCAGGATAGGCTACATTAATTACAGGATGGCATTATGCATTTAAAGGTTGCTGAAAGTTATATCTGCGATCAGTCACGTTTGAATTGCACGTTCACATGAAATATATTTGCTTTTCAAACACAAGTAGGCACGTGGGCCAGCAGCAATGGCCTCCACGATGTTTTAATAGGCTTTTATTAGTTTGTACTCCCCTTGTTATCTTGTTTTACAGTATGTGCATCCAATGTGTTGGTGTCTGTGCTCTTCACGCACACGTCGCGGGATGCCAAAAACATCCTTCTGCTTCCTTGTTTCCAACCACTTAGTCAGGCACTTGAACGCCTTCCAAACCTTGTTAAAAACCAGCAACAGCACTATCACTCCTCCTTGTCAGAGTGCACAGAAAAGGGGGCTGATGGGGAAGGCAGTGGGAAGGTAAAGGAGGAGGATGAACCCCCTGAGGAACCCCCAGTGTGGGGGTCCCCATGGATGAGCCCAGTAGACCCTCAGGGCCATGATGCCCAGACCAGATTTAGGGCTTTCCACAGCCTCACTGTGGGGTTTTGCTTCCCTTGCTGGATGGAAAAGCACTGCAAAATATGCTCCTTGCATGTTGCTTCTAAATTTAAAAGTTTACAAAGTAAAAATTCCCTGACTGAAAATCACTGAGTATTTTTTTTCTGTGCTGATAAAGATTAATTATATTTCTGTATTAAACTGCCTCTTTTTTTCCTCCAGGAAAATTTAATGTAACATTCAAATAGAAGTGGGTTTTCTTCTGAGTAAAATAGATTTAAAAGTCAACTTTATTTTATTCACCAATTTTTCTGAAACTAAACTAACTAGACAGGCCCGAGCTAGATTCAATAAATGCTACAAATTTACACTTCTGGTGAGTTGAAAATTGCTCCTGAGACCGTTCAAAACGTTTCAGTCAGGTGTGGGCTTGCTGGGCAGCACTGGGATCATGCAGTGCTGGTGGTCCTGATATGAGCATTAATTAACTCCACGCTCACAAGTGGAGGGAGCAGGGGATGGTAGTTTCCCTTGGATTGCTCTGGCAGATGTGGATTCTCTGATGTCTACACACTGTTGAGTTTATTCCATATTTCCACTGGGGGAGGCAGGCGTGGTTGCCTTGGTTGCCTGTCTCCATGAGGGGGGAATATCTGGCCATTTTGGCTGCAGTCACCTGATGAATTTAAATCTGTGTTGGTGCAGGTGTGTGCCCACATACCCACACACCCACGTGGATCATGGATCGTGATGAGCACCCAGCTCCACCAACAGCCTCCAGAAACCCTGATAAAAATAGTGTAGCCTTAGGAAACTTTGCTCTGTGTGGGTGAGGTGGCTGCAGGGCTCTCACTGCTTCCAGAGAGGGGCTGGGATTTCAGCTTCAGCCAAGGAACTTGCCAAGAAGTTGTGACACAGCCACTGCAGCCCACGGTTGTTCATGGTCAGCAAAAAAAAAAAAAAAGCTGGTCAAATACCATTTATCAGTGCTCACTTGGCCTATGCCCCACATTCTGAATAACTTATTTTACTGATTATTTTATTCCTCAGACAACAGGCTAAATGCAGGGCTTATAATTCTCAACAGCAGTCCTTTGTCACATCTTGGGAGGTTTGAAGTCATGTGCCAGGTTCCTCAGCAGAGTGTCTGTGGTCCCAGCCAGCCATGTGCACAAAACCATGTGTCAAAACATCTGCTCATACAATCTCCTTGCAGACATGGGCTCCATCATGTGAGGTAAGAGATATCCAAAGGCTTGAGGTCATGTGTTGGATCTTCTTGCTCCTCCTAAAGGAAAATAAATGTGGGTGAGCCTCTCCTGTCAATCCACCTGTGCTTGGTGTAGCAAGGATGGAGGATAACTCATGCAGGCTCACATAAAATTGATTTTTTAAAATGAGTAGTGGCTTCTTTTCTTCAGAAGAATGGCAATCCTGGTCACCTCAAGGCTGATGCACTCTTGGAAAGTGAAATATTTATGGTAATGGTGATGGCAGAGAGAAGGAAATCTCTTCTGTAAGAAAACAAGGTGCATAAACACACAACACAGCTCAGGCCACATCTTCCTTTCACCCATAAGAAGTTTGTGCAAGTGCAGAAAAGCCCAGTTTTTTTCTCCTGCCCCCCAAAGGAACATAACCCAGAGTTTATATCGGATGGTTTATGGGAGCTTATTGGAATATCCAACAGGGTTCATGTAATGTGTCATAAGGTAAAGCCTGTTCTTTGGTGATTTACAAGCAGTGTGTGCCGGTGTTACTGTAATTTATAGACCACAGATGGTCAGGGGGTGCCCCTGCTGACTTGTAGCTGAACAAGAAGCTGAGCCCTGTGTGTCATCTGCTGCAGGTACCTCCAGCTCACTTCCCCAAATCAGTGCCAGTCGAGATCTGCCTTCAAATCCAGAAAGTCCCAAGACCTTTGCAAGACCTTTGCCTTGCAAGCTGGGGCTATTTCATGAGGGGAGATGATACAAATAATTAATGCTGGGGCGGGAAAAAACCCTAAGCCCATCAGAATGACACCAAAGCAAAATTGCTTTTTTGCAGCAATAACTTCCCTTTTCAAGGCTGGTGCTGCACTTGGTGGGATATTGTCACCTGTTAGAGGGAAAATGAAGAATGTCAGTCACCAGACTAAAGACAAACATCTCTCTCTGCAAAATTTTCTATATATTCATAAATCTCCCTCGTAATGAACCTTAGGATAGGTCCTATCTTTGTTCTCATCATTTTACCCTTTTAGATAATTACTCTTCAATTCTGTTTTACTATGACTTTCTTTCAAGTTTATCTAAGTCTTTTTTTCTTTAAATCTTACCAAATAATTATCTGTTAAGATTTAACCAAATCAAACATTTATCTGTTTATTCCGGGCACTTCTTTCTGATTCTCCAGAGAATTTTTTGGTCCCGGTGGGTGCATGAGGCAGAGGAAGAACAGGACTGGCTCCACGTCTCACCCAAACCTTTGGAGATTTACTTCTTTTGGCCAGAAGGGGGGATTGGGCCCCTTTTCACTTTTAAATCAAAGTCCATCACGTCACCTCGTATTTCTCCTGGATGTGTTTTTTGTCCTGCTGCGTGTGGCCCCGTCCCTCCGGCGGGAATCCCGCGGTGGTCCCGGCGGGATCCAGCAGCCTTGGGAGGGACGTGCTGGATCCAGGGACTCCTGGTGCTTGGCATGCATTTTAACAAGATCCCCTCTCCAAAGGACATTGATTATGGGGGTTTTTTTTGTTGTTAAAATAGGCTTTGAACTCAGCTAACCCTGCCTCGATAGGACATTTCAAGGTGGGGTTTTTTTTCCTGCCTGGACCACACTTGACACCTGTTGGCAAACACAGCTGCTGAGAGAAACCTGCATCCGAGCTCAAAACTGAATGTCTCAGTTTGGGTTGTTTTTTTTTTCCCAATAGTAAAAACATGAGAAAATTTGGTGGCTTCTCTAGTTAATAAAGAGGGAAAAAAAAAAAAAAACAACCCACATTTGTTTTTCTTTATCAAGATGAGGGAAAAACGCACCCTATAGACAAAAGAAGCAGAAGGAAAGCTGTAATGGAAAGAAAATTGACAGCCTCTCAAAACTCAGGTGGCACTTTCCTTTTCCAGTTAATTACAGTTTTAATTACATGGCTTCTTGTGACTCCTTGATACCTAATAAACTAGACTCTGTGGGGCGGCAAAGTTGAGTTTTGCTTGAACTGCAGGTGTAAGGCTCAGTATGAAACATAAATCAACTTCTTAAACACGTTCCCATGGTGTGTTCAGGCTTTTTCTTCCTATTTGCATGTAAAAATCACGTCTTTTCACCATTGTTGGGTTGAAAAAAAAAAAAGAAAAATATTGAAGCTACAATGCAAAGAGTATTACCTTTGTGTCTTTGGATATAAAATCCCCTCTTAGAAAGGGGGAAAAAAAGGAACTTTTATTTTTTTAACCCCAGATATGATAAATTTTAAAGGAGTCATGCAATACCCACATAGACCCTCTCTCATTAACCTTTCTTTTCTTTTGCAGGGGATGTGGGTGCATAAGATGGAAAAGTTCTTTGACATAAAGCAAGGGGAGGCTGGCATGTGGAAATAAAGAAATATTCAGCCCACAGGAGCTGCCTCTCCTGAAGGTTTGGAAAACAGAGAGTGCCTGTTTATTTTTTGTCTATTATGCCATGAAAATGTGTTCTCCAGTCAGGGTCAAGCACATGCCATATATTTCCTCTGAGCGGGGTAACACACTGATGACATGTAGCAGCCAAAATCTGGAGACAAATATGGTCCAAAAATTCACATTTTTCTCAGTCCCATGGGATATGACGGGTCATGAGTCTGTGGCAGGAAAATCTACTGTCAAGATGGTCAATGGAGATTTCAGTGGAAGATTGCCCACCTTCCCTCTTCCTCAAACCAAGCAAAATCATTTTAAAGATGCAGGGGAGGGGGAAAAGGGAGAGGAAAACAGTGGAGCTTCACATATGGCATTTGGATGGTGCAAAGCATGAACAGCAAGGTTCATGTGTGGGACATGAGTGTATCAACAATTCCTTCTTAACCTGTAAGACTCGGAAGGGCTGGTTTTTCTACTGTCTTATTAGTTTTAACTTCAGCTTGTGGTTTATCTTTTGGAGCACTGGTTTTAAATGAGTGCAAAGAAAGTGTATTTGTTATGAGTGAAGAAGGAAAGCTCAGTCAGAGGCAACTTCCTATATAAAAATGTCACATGGCTTGGACAAAACAAGCAGATTTCAGCCTTAACTTCAAAAGAAATCTTACCTGAAGGACAGTCTTCCTGCAGACTAGACTTATCTGGTGTCATTTCAGTTTGATGTCCTGGTGATGTGTGTTCTTGGTTTCTTAGTATTATTATTGTTGTTGTTATTTTTCTTGGTAAAGATAATAATTTATTTTTTCCCCCACAGTCTGGCTGCCTCCTCGTTTTGCAGCTGCATATGTTGTTTACCTGAACTATTCCAACAGGTTTCTCTCAGATCAATATTGTGTTAAATCCTTTGGGTCTCGTACTCTTGTGGTCTGTTTGTGGGCAGTGTTTGGGCAGCCTGAAGCAAAATTGTGGGGAGCTGGACCATGGTCTGCAATCTCTTTATGTTATGTGGTGTAAGTGAAATAAAAACCCAACCCAACAGGAGCCAAGAGAGAATTTTCAAGATGAGAAAAAGAAGAATTCCTCCTACCTGCCTCCCAAATAAAGTGTTCCATCATCTTTTTCAATTAGGCTTGGTTTTGTTTTTGAAACCACATGAAGAGGCAAATATAGTGTTTCATGTAGTTTCATATATGGTTGTTCAAAGTGGGAAAGGCAAGGTAAAATTAAGGGAGCTACAGAAAAGGAAGGAGAATGGGCAAGGAGAGGAGCAGGAGTTTAAAAAATAGAATTTTTTTAAAAGAAATTTAAGTCCAGAGGGGATTTCTTCAGAGCCGTGTGTCTCACATTGTACTGGGATGGGGTTAGTGAGGCATCAGAGCAGCAGCAAGGGATACAAGCTCATGCTGGGGAGAAATCTCACATGCCTATGGCTCATGGACTAAGTGGAGGAATGGTGATGGAAGAAGCAACATCATCATGAGTTTCTGTCGTCCTAGCACTCCAAATGGTGTGGAATGTGAGAATAAAGAGAAGGAAAATGTCAAATATAAGTATTTTCAGTGAAGAAATAAAACGAAACTTTTCCAGCTGGAGCAGGAAACATTTTGTTTGCTTCTAAATGCTTCCAGTGGAAGTTTCTGAGTGAGGAAGAAAAAACAAACATGCATGGGGTGGGGAAGAGGCCTCTTGTTTCTGTGCATGTTACATTGCCTGTACCTTGCTGGTTGGGAGCACAAATGGTGCCAGTGGCTGGAGAAAGTGCAAAAGAGACTGGAGAAAGCTGCAGCACTGAGGTGGAGGAGGTGCAGAAACATGTGAAGGACCATCCTAAAGTGAATCCATCCCTGCAGGATGGCTGGCCCCATCATGGAAGGGGAGGGTGGTGACGCAGGAGCAGCAGCAGCGTTGCATGCATTAAACCACATGCCACCAATCCATATGGCAATGTGGTCTGAAGCCCTTCCAGGCAGTTCCAGCTTGGAAAAGCCTTGAGAAGTTTTCAAATGGCATTTTTATGGCCCTTTTTTATGGCATTTTATCTGGAGGAAGGCGGGTGAAAGGCAGCCACCCTCAGACCCAGCCTGGCTCCTGCTTCTGAGCTGGGTGAAGGAAGCATCACAGAGTAGGGAATGTATTCCTTCCCAAATTGTTGGAAAGCTGTGCTTTAATGACAGCAGAACAGACAGTGCCTGAAGAAATATTAACTGGAAAAATGATCCCTTGGGGAAGGAAACCTGGAAGAGGGTTTTTCTGTCTAAACTTGGAAGCCAAGTGCACATCTGTCCGAACCTACCTGAGGATGGAAGAGTGCAGGTGCTGGAGATGTTACCCTCACTTGAGGCACCTCCACTGGGGTGGGGGGGACTTAGTTAGGTGTGACTAGTTCTGGTTTCTTTTACCTCTGCCAAGGTCAGGATTAATACACAGGAAACGTAGGTTTTGAGTTTGGACTTGGATGTTTATTATTTCTTATCTATTTACAGACTCATGAGCTGTGAGCTCTAACTAGCAAGTTAGAGAACAGAGGTTAAATGGAGCACCTCTAACTCTTTATTTAAGGTTATTGAAGTGATAATCCCCCAATAATGAGATGACATCTATATTATTTATACTTTTGACCCAATAATGATCACACAAGGCCCACAATGTGGACCTTTTTCACCCAATTACAGAAAACCACTCAAACCCATGAAGAAGAAGGTAAAAAAGAAGGACTTAGACAACACCCAAAATCCTCCATCTTGATTCACACATATTACTATATACCAAAACCTTAAATCAAAGTTTTTCACCCTGTGAGATCACACAATAATATTCAAACTACACACCCACAAGTGCTATCACTCAATCTCAGGAGCCTGTTCCAAGGCCTCAGGTCAAATGTGGTTTTTGCTTGAGGGTCAGCACCTTCTAGCTCAGAAAGGCTGAAATTTTCAGCCTCCAGGGTTCCAGCAGCTAGGAGGGGTTTTTCTTAGAGCTGGGCACCCCACACCATGCTGGGATGGAGTGCATGAGGCATCAGTGCAGTAGCAAGGGATGCAGGCTGATGCTGGGGAGAAATCTTGTCCAGCCAGTAAGGGAAGGGGGGGAACAGAGAATCAGTGATGGAAGAAGAAGCAACAGCATTCTCATGGTGGCTGCAAGAGCTGTTGACCATGTCTTAGCACAAAAAGTCACCAGTACCCAAAGCTGCTGCATTGGACTCCCAAGAATTGCAAATCCAACTCTTCAGATCTAATTTTTTCTGGTTAAACAAGTCTATGTATTGTTTTAACCATCTTAGCTTTTTTTTTTGAGCTGGTCCCTCATAAATTCAGTCCAAGCTCAGCTGAACAATCCTGGTTTTTTAACTTCTAGGAGGGGCATGACTTATGATTTACTAGATAGCTGTGTCAAGCCTAATGTAATAAAAGTCCAGCCTATGTAATGTGTATGGGCTACTGTATTATAAATATTTAATAAGTTATATGGAAAAAAAAAAGAACATATAGGAGTTATAGAAATCATATTAAAGCAACTAAGTAAATGTAAAGAAGGTTAAAGTGTCTAACTCTATATGGCATAAAGGCTAAAGCAAACCAGATCTGTTTTCTAGATACTTTTTCCATGTACAGCTGCAAATGGGCTGCATAGGAATAAAGCAAGTACTTAAAGACAGGCAAACTAAAAAAAAAAAAAAAAAAAAAAGAGATCTAAAGCATTTGGTTGGCATTGATAGCAATCATTTCAAAAAGCCCTGGAACATTTAAAGAGAATTAGAAAGGATTTTGCTGGAATCAAAGGGAGAGCACTTTCCATGGCTGGATGTGTATTTGGGTATCTGCAAACTGATTAAATCAGAGTGAACAGAACTGCCTTGATCATCCAGGACTTTTAAAACAGAAGAAAGGGGTTTTCCTGTTTCAGCTCTTTTTTTCTCACTCACACATCTTACAGTTTTCATTCTTCTGCCTACTTGATGGTAAAGTAACATTTATTTTGGCACAGAGACTCACAGAGAGCTTTGAAAGGCCCTGCAGGTCAAGCAGCTACAGAGTGCACCAAACCCACGGGGGTGAGCAAACCTGGAAATATTTAGGCTTAGGGGTCTTTTCTTTTTTCTTTGCAATCCTAAGTTACGTTTTTGTTCTTAAAGAAGAAGTGGATATCTTCACACTTCACTGCAATATCCATTAATGGGGCAGACAGGGCTCCCGCCTTGCCACCCCTCAATGTGCCACACCTTTGGCAGTGCCAATTCCATAACCAGCTTTCCTGCTGCACAAGCCAGAAAATGTTTTCATGAGGACTTTGCTGTTGCTGGTGATATCCTTGGGGTCAGCCAAGTGGAGAGAGGGGGATCAAGCTGCCTAAATCCCTGGCTTGTCCTCCCTTGCTCCACACCAGTGGTGTTGGTGATCTTGGCTCTTTGCTCTGATTCCCCCCATCATCTGGGAGGGAGCTGGGATAGTGCCTTGCTTAATCAACATGTGAGAAGTGAGTATTTCTGTTTGTGAAAAGAGTACAAAGGGGAATGAGGAAAAATATTAGAGTCAACCTTAAGTCCCACTGATGCCAGTGTCCCCATCCTCCACCCTTGCCAGGTCCACTTTGTCTTGTGAAGTGTGCTGAAAACAATTCCCAATTTTTTATTGGGTTTTTTTTATTCCCTTCTTTCCTTTTTTTCTTTATTTTTTTTTTAGCCTCCTTCCTCCTGTCCTAGGCAATGTGTTTGGCAGGCAGGAAGTGTGGGGGGAGGAGGGAAGAGGGGACTGTGGCAAAGGGGAGTGGGAGGGAGACCCTCCCCTCGTGCAAGGGCTCACATTGGTGGGGCTGTTCTCATCTCCCCACTCCTCACTCCTCCCACCCAGCCGTGGATAGAGAGGGCAAGACAGGAGATGGGATGGAATCAACAGAATGATGAGAACTGGCTGTGGGGAGAGCTGGGGTGAGGTGTTTTCCCCTTAAGTTCCAATGTGTATTTGATAGAAATATTAAAGCTGGAAATTCAGGGGCAAATGTGGGATGGATGTACTGCAAATCCAATGCAAACAGACAAATGGAACAGGCAAAGTGAAAATGAAATTACATTAATCCCCTGCTTTTCTACCACCTCTGTGTTGTCAAATTCAGTAAACAGGCATACAGGGCGACCCAGCTCCCAACAGAGGTTACAAGAGCCTTTTCTTTCCATTTGATGGAAAACATAAGCTGGTTTTAGGTCAGGGAATGGATCTTCTTGTAATTTTCCCTAATAATGATATTTAGAAGCCATTCACAGGATCTCCAACACCCAGAAACTGTTAAATTTTTAAAGCCTTGTGTGGATTCCCACTGTAACCTGTGGAAGAGGAAACAATTCCACATGGACTTCAGTGGGATGCTGTGTTACCTGGAGCTGCACTATCTGGGTTATTGAGGGCACTTGGCCACACAATTTCTTCCAAGAGTGTGACTCAGCTCCAACCTGCCATCAGCAGCCTGGTTTTATGGAAAATTAGGGGTGAGAAAACTCAGTCCACAATGCTGCACCTTTTTCTTTGCAGATCACCATTTTTTCCTAATTTTGCAGTGTTTTCCCTGCTGTGCTTAACATCCTAAATAACCCTAACCCACCTCCCAGTTACCAACAGAGAGCCTTTACAGTGCTGTGGAGAACTATTTTGAAGGTACAAATCACTTGACCTAAAGACTCTCCCTGGAGTGTCAATGCTGTGTGCTACATTTTCACTCTGCCAAACTCTTTATTTAGCACATGCTAAAGAATGTTTAACATTTAAAGATCCCCTCTGTACATCCTCTAAATATCTCCATTCTTTGCTTGCAGATTAATATGTCTTCTGTGAAAATGAGATAATTGATTACAGGGCTGTATTATTTACAAATGAAGTGTTGTTCATGTATTGACCTTTCATTTCTATAGCTCAATACTAGTCCTTGTACAGCGTTTTTAATTAGTGAAATGGTTACAGAATTATAAGAAAAGAGCTCCTGTAGAGCTTTCAATAAAAAGAAACTTTGAGATGACTTGCACATTTAAAACTGCAACACATAATATTTGATCAGGTTCTACATCCCAAATCTCTGTTTTGTAAAGAGAAAGAAACCTCCTGCTTCCAAAGGCACCACAAGAGTAATTCAGACTGAAGGGGGTGATCAATAGACACAAGTGAGTGTTTGCCCTTCACCCTGCCCTGGTAGTTCTCCTCCACCAGGGGATTCATTTCAGCCCAATCTTCTTGATGAGCAACCAGCAAAGCCCATCTGAGCATTTCAGGATGATGAAATCAGGGCGCTTGGGCATATTCACAGGAGCAAAGCTCCCAAAATCAGCAGCTGTGGAGCACCAAATGCCATTGTCAAAGGTGCTAGAAATGCCAAAGAGGCAAAAAGTAGCAAATTCACCCTCCTGGAGCAGGACAGGATCCCTGGCCATGATGTTGAACTCAACAGCTGTGAGCTCAGGATGTCCTAAAAGTAGCTGAGAGAGAGACAATGGGCAAGGAAGCAGGAAAAAAATAATGAAATACGGCATAAATACCTTCCATGGAAGTCTGAGGTTTAGAAAGTAATATGTTCTGCTTCGGAAGGGGTGGGTACCCTGTGAGAGATACCAACAGGCTTGGGAAAGCTTTGGATTTCAAGAATAACCAAGAAAAAACTTCTCCAGACGTGAGTTTGACTTAGTCCTCATATAAATGCTTTGGTCTGTTTATGTCTGGTTCAGTTTGGTCTCTTAAATGAGTACTGTTTCTAGTGAAGGAACATTTCAGGTGGCTGATCAAAGGCAGAGATGCTCACAACACACAGGGAACATAAACCATTGCAATGCTTAATTTCCACTAATAGAGTCAGACAAACAACAACAGCAAAAATTATCTAAATTTATCCGGACAATATGCTTCTAATAAAACTCCAAACAGGCAAAGTTCAGGTTGATTCCATCCTTCCCCAGGAGGGTGAAGGAAGATTTCCCTCATGGACTTCAATATGCTCAGGCTCATGAATAAAAATATATGAAAGATAAAGCAAATCATTTAATTTCTCAGTAACAACGAGGTTAGTTACAGCTATAAAACAAATCTTGCAGCTGCAGAAGAGGGATTTTTTAAAATCTTTTTATTAATTCAACAGAAGCATATTAAAGATGTCTGTCATTATAAGTCTGGAGAAAAGTATTGGGTTCAAATAAGGTCGTTGAAAAAGGATAAAAGAAAGGAAGGGGGGGCTTTAAGCACTTTTTCAGCATCCTATGTATATGCACAAATAGCACAAATCCATCTTTAGAGGGTGTGTTTTGGGGAACCTTCACCCTAAAACACATGGTCACATGTGTAACATCCACTGAACTGATGAGAAAAACCTCACATCACCATCTTCCAGCACTCTTTGGGAAACGTGAGCCTGCTGCTTTAACAGCTGAATTGTTTTTAACCTGGACTTTATCTGAGGTGTCTCAGGCACCAATTTTTTGTTGAGGGGCTGGTCATGTTCACCTCTAAGTATCATCATCTTCTGGCCTAGTGATGATCCCCTGTTCTTACCAACCAGTCCCTCCTATTCAATGATATTACAAGAAACAAAATTAAGTGTATATTCGAAGCAACTGAAACAATTATTCTGATTATGGCCAGGTCTATCACACAAGGTAGAACATACATCTGCAAAGTGGTGTAATTTTGCAGAAGGTGGCAGCAGCCTTTGAGCAACCCCAGTTTTGTGGCTGTCCCCACAGAAAAGTCCCTGAGCAGGGCCCATCCACCTCACATGATCACATTTTTTAGCCTTGGTCACATCTGAAAACAGCCAGGGTGGGGGTGTGCTGCTCCTTGAGCACAATATATCCCATACATCCAGTTTTCTGGGCTCTAAGCAGGATGCAGGGACCTCTCAGATGTGGAGCCAATAGGGAGCACTCTGGCTACCTGGGATTTTATAAATCTTTCAGCTATCAGTCTTTCAGAGCTCCAAATGCAAAATCCAGCAGCCCGGGATATCATGTGGATTTATGACTTGGGATTTATGAACTGGTCTGGATAAAATAAGAACTGCCTGACTTTTTCTTTTTTTCCTTTTTTTTNCCTCTGCAAGCCTTTTTCTGTCCACTTTTCACATCCCTGGAAGCTGGGGAAGAACAGGTGGCACTCATTGTGGCACTGGGGATGTGGTACCCACACCAGAGCAGCTCTGGGGAGGACAGAGGAGCACCTCTTGTCCCCTGGGCACATCCCAAACCTCTCACTCCTCTCCTCTGCAGCACCCAACCCTAACAAAACCCACCACACACCCAAAAGCATCTTCCCTTGGCTGCTTGGTGCTGGTTGGTACGTGACTCCTGCTCTCCCCCCAGTCCTGGTACCATTTCTGGTCGTGGCCCATTAAAAATTATCTCTCCATCAGAGAGGGAGGGAGAGGGGGCTGGGGGGCAGGCTCTGGTGCAAGGCACAAAGTGCCTGGACCCTGCTAAGTTCAAAGGCAGCCTCCCTCCCACCCCGAGGAGGGATGTAGCTGGCCAGAGGATGGCTGGAGGCCACACAGACGGGGAAGGTATGTAACAATCCATTTATCACTTTGCAAATATTAGTGCTGCTCGCATTTGCCGCGGCAATATTTCTTCTTGGAAATTGGTGAAGTGAGTAATAACAATGTTATTTATTCTAAGACCTTGGGACTGAGAAGCAATAACAGGGGGACTTGTTCCCTTGAAAGCTTCAGAGGTGCAGGAAATAAAATGGGGGGGGGTAGGGAGGTGGGGAGGAGGGGCAAATAGACCAACAAGGATCTGGAGGGGAAAAAGCCATTGAAATCTCATGTTTAATTTCTTTGCCCCAAAGGTAATAAAATGCTTTTTTGTAAGGATTTATATATGAGCAAGGCAGGGTGGGAAGAAGGGTGAATATTTCAGGTTCATCTCTGGCTGGATCCATCCTGCAAGGTAGCAGGGCATGCAGCTTGGGTTTGGGGTCTGGCAAAGAACCTCCTTCACCACAGAGTCTCCTGGTTCTCTTCTTGCATTTTTTTTTCCTTCCCACCCGCCCCCTCCACCCCCTCCTTCCCCTTACATCCCTTATCTGAATATATAAGGCTGCCCTTTGCTCAGATTTATGGGTTGGGGCAGCACTGTGTGTATTTACAGTCTCCTGACCTGCAGACCTACAGCTGAACAAGAGCAGGAGGAAACCAGGGCCTGTTCCATAAACAGAGACAGATACGTGGGGGAGGCAGCAGGAATTGTGAGCAGCACTTAACATTTTTAACTATTTGGCCAAACCGAGGAATTAGTGATTAGATTAGAGGCAAAGAAAAATGAGAAGCAGGGTTAAAGATTTAAGGGAAGGTGGGGGAAAAGGACAGCAACAACCAAGAGAGGCCCCAGGTTTGGCATGGGGAGAAAATAAAAGTTATTGGGATGTTATAAAACGTTTTCCAGGGCAAAAGGGAAGAAATGAAAGCAAATCTCCAAAGCATTTTAATCAAGTCGTGCTTTTCTTGGGTAGAACCAAACAGAACCAATCAGACTTTGCAAGTCTGATTACCTTTTGAGGAGGTAGATTACTTAGTCTGTGTTTATTCAGGAACTAATTGCCTCAGATTAAGTAAAAAAAAAAAAACAAACCTTACTCAACGACAATAAATATTTCTTAGGTCCGTATCTACCAGTTGGTTTGTCAGCAGAAATTCAGTGCAGATGAGGAAGATATTTGAAAGGGGCCAGAGCGTTTGCCCAACTTCTCAGAGGCAAAGGCAGCAAAAGTGGCAACAACCTGGAAAATAAATATATGAAATGCAACGTATGTGAGGGTCACAATATAGCATAAGTATATCAACATGATGAACAGCTTTGATGAAAATGGTAAACAAAACCACCCTCTCTTCCTGTGGCTTGTTTTACATTGCAATAAACCACTGACTCTATAACCTATCAGAACATGCTGAGATTTTATGCATCATTTCCAACTACTATTTGAACATTTGGTTTAGAGTAGTCATGAACCATAATTAATGGGATTTTTTTGTGTGTGTGTCCTGATAAAAAGCAAGCTTTATTGTATTTTATTACCTGTTGGTCCAAAGCTCCATATAGATGATGTAAATTCATTGTAGGTTTTAGGCTGGGGAAATAGGGGAGATGGGGAGGGGGGTTTACACATGACTATGATGAATTAACATTTACAATTTCTAATCAAACCCAGAAGTTTAGCTTGAGATGCCCCATCCAAATTCTCTTTTCTGAGTGAGTTGGTAGCCACGAGACACAGAGATTTTGGCCCAGCTCACCCTTTACCAGGAGGAAAAAGGGGGGAAAGAAAACCCCCCCAACAACCCAGGCACCACAAAGACCACGGAGATGAATGGCTCTATTTTATGAGCCATAAAAGTTTTATTCATCTTGACACCGAAACAGGTTTAGGCAGCGAGTTGACACGCCTTAAATAAATAAGTGGAATTAATTCCCCAGCTCTTGAAACAATAGCAGAGTGCCCGTAACGCCGAGAGCTGCCCCCTTGTTTCCCCTTGCTGCTCGATATTGATATTATTTGTGGGTCGTGTTTCTTTTCTTCTTCTTTTTTTTTTTTTTTTTTTTTTCCTCTGGGGCCTGGTTGCTCCACTTCAGATTCTTCCCCTGTTTTATTAGAGGTTGAAAAAGGTTCAAGACCTGGTTGTACCACTGCTCCCACCGACAGCTAAAGAACCAGTTTGGCGTCTGGTTTGTCTGTTGTTTTACTGCTGACCTTCAAATCAACTTTCCCCCCTGACCCCAGGAGGCATCTATCATGACAAGAGGCTGTTTAACACAAATGGTGCCCATTTATAGGGGAAGAGAGTCAGAAGATTTCCTTGGTTGTTGGGGGTTTTTTTTGTTTTGTTTTGTTTTCTTTTTTTTTTTTTTTTTAATGAAGAATTTGGTTTTTTTCACCCCTCTTTTCTCAGTCACCACAGGTGAAATCCCTCCTAGCAGCTGGCTTATGAAATAATGTGAGGGGAGGCCTTAATGAGCTGAAAGCACCCTCAGCTGGAGATAAATATATGCAAATGAGATGCACAAACAAAGGAGCCCGGACAGAGAAATATCTGCAATTCCAGCAAAATGCTGCCTGCAGCTAGAAGATGAACAGCTTTGATAAAATGGTAACAAAAAGCACCTTTTTCTCCTCCAGCTTGTTTTACATTGCAATAGAGCATTGTTATTGTAACCCATTGGAGCATGCAGAGGTTTTCTGCCGCTTCAAAAAAAAAAAAGAAAACCTGTTTAAACATTTGTTTTAAGGCATTCATGGGCTATGAGCAATGTGATAGCTTGGAGGGGGTTTTTTTTTGGTGGCTTGGGGTGGGATTTTTGGGGGGTGTTGGTTTGGTGGGTATTTTGGGTGTGTCTCTTTTTTAAGGTATTTTTTATATATATATATATATATTAGTATCTATATTACCTGTTGGTCTCTCTCTGACTCGGGTTTCTGGTGATTTTAGTGGTGATATTTTGCAGGGGGTGAAGGCAGGGTGCGGGTGGCTGTCGCGTGTCCAGAAAAAAAAAAAAAAATCCAAGTTTTGCTTTCAAATTTGGAGGGAAAATCCAAGTTGACAAGTAGTAAGAAGGAGCTCGGGGCTGGAGGGAGAAGAGGGGGGGGGAAAAAAAAAATCCAGACTTGAACATTCACCAAGCAGCACCCAAACAGGCAGCTTTAATGAAAGCAATCAAGCCTCGGAGCTAATTCAAAGACAGACATCTAACATGCTGATTTTAATAAGCTTTTAAAAGGCAATCTCTAACTTTTAAAAGTCGCTCTTTTTAATTTAATTGGGTTTTCTTTTTCTTTTTTTCTTTGGTTTATATATTGCCAAAACAAACACAGTCACTAAAATATGTTTTCAATATGTATAAGTAGCATATCTAGAAAATGTTTTAAATTAGCCCCGTATTTTGAGCTGGGGTGGGGAGAGAGGGTGGAGGAAGGAAAGAAAGAGGCTTACTTGGGATGATTCAAAGGCATTTTCCAGGGGTCATCATGTCAAAATAATACCTTTATCTTCTTGTCCTTGCCTCCATGAGTCCTCCTTTGTGAAGGTGTGGATGTCTTTTTACCTATAGGCTCCTTCAGAAAATAACCCTGAACGATCTTCTCAGTGACAGGCAAACCTGCCTTCCCGAAAGGCAGAGCAGGAAAAGGCAGAGAAAACACAGTGCTGCTTAACTTTTAACCTTATGATATCATTAAATAGATCATTATGGATTTATAAACGGAGAGTAAACACTATAAAGTTTAGAGGGCCCTTTACTCCAGGCGCTAACCACGATTTTCATATCTGGCAAGAAGAAGAAGAAGAAAAATAGACTTACCTTTAAGGGGAAAAAAAAAATCCCCCCTCTTTCTTTGGCACTTACAGATGTTAGAGCAGACAAGTGTCGGATTTCCTTATGTCAAGAAGATTTCCTAATTTTTCACAGCCTTCTCCTGTTGCATTTTTTTGGCCCGATGTGGGAATCATCAATTTAATTTGTGGGGCTGCATGCTGGAAATCAAGATATACGTGTACTTGTGCCTTAATGAACCCTAAAACCTGACAGGCAGCTCTCTGCCTGCCGTTGCCCCAAGCTCAGGATTTCAAAGAGTTA
>JANPWX010000107.1:989001-1039001 GCA_024734555.1 Trochalopteron elliotii | reverse complement strand
AACCATTTCTCCTCCCTCCCCCCCCCCCCCCCCCAAAATGAAGTCGCTTTGTTTGCAGTTAAATATAGGGGAGAGATGTGTCCACTTAACAAGTATAAAATTGTGATAGCATTAAGAGGTTATCCGTGGTAATAAAAAGCGGGGAACATGCCTGAGAATGTGATCTGTTAGGCAGATAATTTTTAAAGATGGAACTTGTCCTTGCTTTGTCTGGGGAGAAGCATGATAGTGATCCCAGAACAGGAGGGTGAAAAATATAACACAGGTTTCCAACTGAAGATATTTAAAATGTGCAATGTATTTTGGCATATTAAGCTGCTCTTTGGTGTTTTTTCCTGTAAAGCTTAAATTAAGCACCCCAGACGTTGCTGTGAATCTCCTGCTCCTGGCTGCATCAAAAAACAAAATACATTTTAAATGGCAATATTACCAATATCCCGATAGTCTTTAACACACGAGCACAACCACCTTCCCTCTGTTTTCTCTCTCTATTCCCAAACACAGTCCCAGCATCAAAAAAAGAGCCCACCTTTACATTTCAAGCTCATTTGAAATGTAAACTTTTAACAAATAAGCGATGGCTTGTGGAGCTGCATTGCCGCTGTGACTGGCAGCAAATTCCTTTTTTCTTCCCTCCCCTCAGCGTAAGGGGTTTGAAATACCCATCAGTGTCAAAAGAAACTGAGCAGATCACTGCTGCTCTAAATAAGGCAAAGCAATGTTGAGAAAAAAAAAAACAAACCTGCCCCCCCACCCCAAAGAAAACCCAAAAAAAAAAAAATCACTCAATGGATTAAAATGACATTTCTGTCCCGTTTCAGTCCGAATGACGAAGTATTGTGCTTTGCATCATTTCAGAGAGATATTCTTCAAACAAATTCAGCATATAAACAGGCAACAAGGCTTTTGTTTGAAACAGTTCAGATCAAACGTTAAGGGGAGAACAATTAATATTGCCTATTAAAATCCCTGTTATTGTTAGAGATACATTTTGTGGTTTCTGACTATAAATAAATGCAAAGGAACAGAGCCACGGTTTCTCACCACTGCAGACAGAAAAAGGCAATTTCCAGCTTTTTCTGTTTTGTTTTTTTTTTTCCCCTCAAAGTTGCTCTTAAATGTGTTTGCTGAATAAACAGGATTAACTGTATTTAAAACGAGATAAAGAACAGCTTTTTATTACACTGAACAGTCTGCAGGGTTTCCAGGCTCCTCTGAATGCACTTCATGCCTGGAACAAAGTGTTCATATTTTACCTTTTTTTTAATGACACCGTATAGAACAAGCAAAATATTTTTGCAACAATACAAATATGGAATCGATGGGGAATGGTAAAAAAAGGAGCATTTTCACCATTTCTTCTTCTGGCTAAATGCCGGGGTGGTGGTTTATTGTTTTTTTTTTTTTTACTTTTCTTCTTTTTGCTTTTGTTTCTGTTTTTGTTTTTGTTTGTAGATTTGCAGCAGGATGAGAAACCAGGGAGGAAACTATTCCTGCTGCTGAAGGGGCTTTCCCTTTTCCTTTGGCTGCAAAAACTCACCGGGTGCTGTTAAAACAAAACTAATGGCGAGAGAGAAATCCAGAGAGCCAGCCTGCTATCTGCTGCATTTCAATGGAGGCTTTCTCAAAAAATAGGTACAAAGAAAAAAGAATTTAGACAAATTTGCCTCTTAACCTTTAAAGATTTCCTGCTTATTCCAGTATGTCCTTTATTACATTAATTTTTTATTTAAATTACACCATTAACTGGATATGAATTTATCAAGAATACATATATTGATTTATAAAACAGTATCATTAATTATTATAATAGCTAGATGTAGCTGATATTACAAAGCCATTTAAAGGTTTTTAATATAACTTGGACATACATAGATAGATAGACATTATGGACAAGACTACAATTTAAACTGGCTACCAGCAGTTAATGAAATCCTTGATTTATCTTCTCATTTAGAGATTGATTATGTTGTTGTTTTGTAAAACTATTTATTTTATGCCATTTTTCAAAGGATGTCTCAATAAAAGTAAAAAATAAATAAAACACCCAGCTAAGTCTCAAAGCATATTTGGTGTTATATTTTCTTTTTTAATGCTGCAGCTGTTAATGTATTACTAGTTTGAAGAGTTGTCACCTTTACAGTGAATTGGCTTTCTTGATAGTAGCTATGTTTGCACATGCACAATTTTCTATATTTGGATTTTAAAAAAAGAGGAGAAAAAAATAAAAAAGAGGGTGTCTTCCCAACAACATTGTGCTTATTTCCTAAACCAAAAGGCAGCAAAACGCCTTTCTGGCATAGCTTTCTTAGGCATATTTTTTGTTTAAGCTGTGGAAAAATGGGACTTACCCTAGTGCTGCAAAGCAGTCAGTCATGGAGAACATTTTGATTTAAAATGCAATCTGAAGAGAAGAAAAAAAGAGAGGGGGGGGGAAAAAAAATAGAAGGAATGATATAAACAAACAGTGCACCACTTTCAAGTTCCTCCTAAAACATTCCTAGCTTAACTAATACATTGGAAGTTTAAATCTTTACACATTGTTCTTGAGGGGCTATGTCTCTTGACTCTTTATTTATATCACTTATTCTTGTCTGGCAACATATGTTACCGATTTATTATAGTATTTTTTTTTTTTTTTTACTGTTAGCCAGACAAATGTAAGGGCTAGCTGAGGAGGGGTAGTTGCATCTGATGAGTTTAACAATTGCAGGGCATCCTTTAGGGGTAGCCAATGGGGTCTTTTGAAGCTATAATACTCACCATTAACCATTTTCATGCTGACATAATTTTTATTGTCCAAGCTGGGGCTTTTCCTCATGTCAGCTTCTTTTGCATTCCATGGCTCCACAGGCAAATCAAGCAGTGTGGCTGAGTGGCTCCTCAAGCCAAGGTGTTTGTAGGTGTCTCAAACCACACTCTTAATATCTAAATCTCCATGGCATGCCCCCCACAACAGAACAAAGAAAAAGACAGGCAGAAAATAACAAGTTTCTTAAAAAATCTGATTCTGTAATCCATGACAAATGCAAGCAAATCCTGAGCGCAGACAGACAGATTTCTCAGTGCCATTACTGACACCAAAAGGTAACAGAGAGGAAGGCTTTTCCCATCAAAGCCATCTCCTCCAAAATCTTATTTTAAATGGATGCACCAACATCAGAGGGAGAAGTTTCGAGGACAGGTGGTGAGCTGGGTGTCACACTTTGAACATGGTGTTTTTAGGTCGCCCATTCTGGAGCAAAATCTTGAACTCTTCCCCACTTTTTCCTCCCTACTCATTCTCTGTCCTATCTCCTCATTCAACAGCAACATCTTCCTCCAGCTCCTCTGAAAACTGTGTCTTGTTCCACTGTTAGAGCCCCATCTTGAGCTTTTCTTGAGGCCAACAAGTTTGTACAAGACATGGGAACATAATTAATATCTCCCACGATTTCCACACCTGTCAGCAAATCCTGCCCTATATGAGACACCCAGTGTGGGATGCTTCAGAGCCCTCCACCCCAAGGATCACAGAACACACTCTGGAATTTTTGCTCCTTAGAATTCAGAATTCAGTCAGATTTTTAGGATTTTTTAGCTCAAAAAAGTTGGGTTGAATTTCCCTTGCATCTTCAGGGAATGAGGGAAGAGGCTGTGCAAGCTAACATGAGACTAAAGGACCTAAGTAGTGATGGTCTACAGGGGAAAAAAGGTACAGCAAGCAAGGGTGGGAAATGAGGTGTTTCAGGTAGAATAAATACAGAAATTTCAATTAAATTTGTTGGGCTCCCTTGAAGGAAGAGATTGGAAGTGGATCAGGGCATATCTCCTGATAGCACTTGGGGGTTTCTTGACAAATGCCACACAAAATACTTTAGCTGCGAGGAGGGCAAGTGCTCCCATGGGTTTTTTGTTTTGGCTTATTGACAGCCCAGTTGTTGTGGGCTAATTTGTTTGATTTTTAAATTTTTAAAAATTATCATATCTCCCTCTGCTTATGGTAGGGGGTTTTGAGGACTTTCTAACTTAGGTCTGAGTTCAGCAGAATGCCCAAAACTTGCAGGGAAATAAAGATTTTCTTTTCATTTTTCTTTTAAGAAGCTAGCCTAACTTTTACTTCGGGTTGTTGTTTTTTTTTTTTTTCAAATTGCAATCTAGTTATACTTTTGATGCCCTCCTAAAACAATCTAGAACCCCCAAATGAACCTTTGGAGACAAGTCTCATCCTCCTTAATTCCAAGGGCACAGTGAAAAAAGCTGCAGATGAAATGCTCACACCAGAACTCCTAGATTTAAGGATTTGAAGTCTTGGCTTTTCCCATTTCTCCAGAAATGTTTTACTTAGGCAGATGTCATCAGTGTCCTGGGCAAATATTTGGTGGCAATACCAAAAGTTTGGAGCATATGGATTAATACTTATTTAATTTTGTATTTTAAGGACTTTGACAGCAACTCCATTATCAAGCTAATAGCCTCCCTTAAATTTGTTTATTCCACTCAAACCCATATTTTCTTGGCTGGGGAGGGAGGAACAGGAAGCATGACTTGGTCCCTCAATCACTCTCTTTCTGTTTTGTCCATCACCTTGGTTTCTTTTCCCCTGTTTTTGACCTGCACTTTTTCTGGATCAGACACTGGCAGGTTGAGAGGTAATAAGAACCAGATGGACATAGTGCAGAAATTGCCCAAATGGGTACGAGAATGTGGGGAGCTGTCAGGCATGGAGAGAAGCTGGAATTTTTCAGCAATAAAATGGGATTTATCGCCACTCTACCACAGTCATTGCCGACAACCGTTTACCTTGACAGAAACCCCATTCCAATAGGCCATACCAATGCAGATTTTTTTTTTTAACCTTTTTTTTTTCCCCCCCTAAGAGTGATGATTGGTATTTGTTCTAAGGCTCAAATGGCCTGCACTAAAGGTGAAGCATTAGGCCAAAGTCCTGTATTCCCTACTGAGGCAAATGAACCTGCTAAAATAAGTTCCTTCCACAATAGCTGTGTAATTGAAACCAGAAAGTGAGAGAATTTGATAAATTGCTTGACCCTGAAGGAATGTTAAGGTCATAAATTTTCATTGCTTTTTTTTTTTTTTCTTCTTTTTTTAGGGAAAAAAAAATCTCTTTTATATATATATAGGTAGATAGATATATTATGTTTAGTGTTTGTCTCTGAATTCCAGCTAACTTCCAGATCATTAGCTGTTACTTTGCCATCTTCTCCCCAAAGGAAATTATGAGCAGGTTTAGAGCATTCCTACCTACAACCTCCTAGGAGGGCTGAAGGACACAAAATACTCACAAATGGCAGCACTGTGAAGGAGTCAGCCACATAAAGAATAAACAACCCAAAATTGGGAGGTTAGCAAGTGCAATCCCTTTGGAAAGACAAAATAAACAACATGAAAAACACAAACATACTGTACTTGAAGAGTGCTGGAGTAAAAAAGTCTGTAAATCATTTACAGGCTATCAAACATTTATTGCTACTTTTAGGGTTTGTTTCTTTTTTTTTTAAACTTAGAAGTGGTTTTACCTTTTACTTGAAAAAGAACGATCAGTGTTTTCTGAAATAATATGTACAGTATTGAATTATATGTCTATAATAAGGTGTCCCTTCAAGCTCCAAAAGACACAAGATCCCATGGTATCTTATTGTGGTAACACACACCTTGAGAATAAGTAAAAGAAAAGAATTTTTTTAAAAAAAATAGAATATTAAGGCCAACAAAGAGAAAGGATGAGAGTAATTAGGAGAATAACCAGCAAGGTAAAACATCCAGCCATGGTGCCTGTTCTGTGCTTGCACCCATCAATAAATACATACTAGAACAGCTTCTAAGAGGAAGCAGAGAGGAAACTCAGAAGTATTTTGGGTTTGTGTATGGTTGTTTTTTGGTTTTTTTGTTTATTTTTTTCCTGCAGTAGCACAATTTACTTCTGTAACTGTAGCGGCTCCTGCTTCACAATTGCTTGAAATTTGCCATCACAGAGTAGCTGTTTTTTATAATCTGGCTGCTTTCCTCCCCCTGCTTTGAATATAACATTTCAGAGGCAAAATTGTCTCACTTCAATAAGGAGCTGCACTTTACATAGCCATACACACTTAACCCTACATGAAGCAAGTTAAATAATCATTAGCACAGTAACCCATTGCTATCAAAAACTTATTGGTCCTCTAAATTTTAAATTAATGGCCTGTCTCCCTTGTTCTGTGTGTCTGTGTGTATCTGCTTCTCAGACACTTCAGTGGAAAGTCGTAGACATTTTATCAGCACATATTAGATGATTTGCATTATTGATATCTCAATTTAAAAGTAAAATAATAAAAGAAAAAAGTGCAGGGAAAAATAGTTCTGCTGAGTTGATTCATCCCTAGACTCCTGATTCTTCAGTAATCCTTCAGAGTGTGAATTAGCAGCCAATATTTGACAAATTGGTAAAGAAATGTGTTCTGTTCCTCTCTGGCCAGGTTGTTCTAGCTCAAATAAGTTTCCTTAAGAAAGCATGAAAAAGAGAAGCTAAAGGGAAAAACAGAAAAAAAAAAAAAAATAATTGAAACAATGTCCCCGTAAAATCATAGCAAAAAAAAAAACCCTCAATAATTTATACTCACTTTTTCTTTTTGGAGACATTAAATAAAACTGCGGTGGAATGGGGTTTTCTTGCTTTGTGAGGGATGGTTTTTTTCCCCCCATAAACTTTCTGGCCCAAATCCCTTCTTTCCTTTTTATTTCTTTGAGTCCCAAAGTAACTGCTAGTCATTTTGAGACAGTTACTTATCCGGAGAATGAAGGAGTATCGTCTGCGTTTCAATTAGAGAAGGGAAAAAAAAAAGAAAAAGATAAAGACTTGGAACGCACTCGAAAAATGCGAAAAAGAGACATATTAGGATGAGGATTTTCATCTGTTGCTGTATAAATATTTTAATAAAAGTTCTAAAATAATGTGTCTGCCTCCTGCTCTATAAAAGAGAGGGAGATTATGAAGTGCAAATGATGCAGCTTAGATGTATAGACCCGACTAGGATTTTTCACCATTTAAGAGCCTCTTCGTGCTTCTCCTCCAGAAGTTTGTTTTAGAGCCGCCTCAGACCCCAAGAAGTATAAATTTCATAAGCATAAATAAAAGATGACCAGGAAGTGGCTTCAATCACTAATATATATTTTTTTTTTGCAGACTAATGTTCAGCTGATGCAACTCGATTTTGTTTTGCATCACATTAGTGTCACGGCGGCTATGACTGGCTTTTATTCACCAACCCTTTGAGTCAGCACTTCAGGACATCTTTCAAATTAGGTCATACTGCAAATTTGCTGCTGATACAAAGGTTGATTAAGAGAGCTCCACGATTTTAAAGGGATGTCTAGTGAGGAGAATTAAGGTCTGGTTGATAGTTCCTGGAAATGTGAGGCCCCGTAACTACATGAAAATAATGTATAGGCTCTACGGGGAAAGAACATATTTCCTCGGAGCGCTTGAAGAAACACTCATTTACAATTTAACCAAGTCCTCCTCCCCACAAACCCCACCCCCCACCATCCTGTTAGGGGAGAAATTGTGTGATGGGTCTTGAAAACAAGCCTTGAATTATAGCACAGAGGCAGTGAGATGAGCCCTGTGCTCCTCTCGCCGAAAATCAGTTCCCTCCTCTTGCCTCCTTTGATCTCCTTTGGAAAGACCTATTTATCCCCCCCCCTCCACTGAAGCATCTTGGTTTCTGCTTTCCCCCATAAAACAATCCAGTGTCACAAGGGGACCCTTCACCCCTAATGTAGCAACTCTATGCTGCAGCTGAATTGCTGTGTAAACCTCCCCTGAAGGTCTGGAGGGGATGATGAGAAGTGACATCCAGTCATGGCAGCCAGGGCTAGGGCTGTAAATTACTCCTAAGCCAAATTTAGGCATTTTAATGAGGTGGCCGAAGTTTTTCCCCTCTGCAGCACGGAAGGGACAGTAGCTCTTCTTGCTCCAGGAGAAAAATCTCAAAGGGTTCTGGAAATTGGGCCGCATACTTTTTTGATGGCTAAGTGGGAAGTGAGATGAATGATGTCTTTGAAGGGAATCAGACCCAAATCCAACATTTCTGTGGCACTCAGGGATTTTAGATCTCCCAAACTCTCTTTCTCTTTGCAGGGGATGAGAGCACATGAAGAGTCAAGGGTTCCCCTAATTTGATGTAAGTGGATAAAAGTCAGCTCCCAGCTTTGTTTTGGTTTGACTCTTTGGCCCACCTGGCAAGGCAAGAAGCTGCTGTTAATGTTGGGTTTGCCTAATGAATCAGTGCTCAGGATGGGAAGAAAAAAAGGCAGGATTTTGGCTGCAGCTACATTGAAAGCAGTGTTTAATTCTCCTGTCATGGAAACTAGAGTCCCCCAAGTTATCTTTTCTGTGCCCAGGAATATTACCATCATTTAAGGCCATAGCATCAGTGAAAAAAAACACAAACAATTCAAAACCAGAGCCCAAAGAGAGGTTTCTTGCCATATGAATAGCCATGAAAGCCAGAAAAATGTTTCTCATTCCCACTTGTATTTTCCCTAATTTCTTTGCAGCAGAGTCCCTGAACTTGCATTTCTACCACGGCAGCTGACTTCATTTCGTGTTTTTGATGTTACCATCACCCACAGACCTTTCCATTCTCCATATGTTTCTGGATTCAGTCACTTCACCCACAGCCCTCCCCTACAGTACAACACCTCAAATCCCCCCTCATGGCAAAGTCTATTTTATTCCCAGTCACTTTCAATTTGCCTCCCGTGTTTCTCTGAAGGGTTTAGTTGAATGTGATTTCTAGCACCAAAAGGAGAGGAGGGGGGAAAGTGGCAGGCTACAAATGAGAAGGTGGCCTGTGCCACAGCCAGGAGTCACTGGAAGTGAGAGTTTTGAAAAGAACTGAAATAAGACCACCAGAAGATTGATTTTAATATTTCGAGCTACATTTACGCTTCAGGTTCCTTTAACCCTCTTCCACCAGGTTACATGAAAATGGATATAAACCCTGGAAATATAAGTAATAATGAGATTTAAAGACAGGAACAGAAGCAGCAAAAGGTGTATGTCTACCCTCTTGGATCCAAACTCCCCTGCAGACCTCATTTGGTAGTGTCACCCCACCTCCAGCCCTGTGGAGGTAGCTGCTGCTGCTTCTGCTACTGCTGCCCTTCTCCAGTCTCCATGAATCAGGCAAGAAAGGATATGAACTCATGCCAGAGTGACTTAAACTAATTGTGGGAAAACAAACTGGGGGTTCCTTTAAAAAAAAAATAAAAAAAAATCATACTGCCTTTTGAGTCTTTGTGAAGACACTGAGAACATGCTTCCAAGCTCTTTTGTTCTGCCCTAAGGGATGGAAGGCTGCCCTTAATACAAGAAAACAAAGCCTTCCATTGCCACTACCAACAAACAAAAAAAAAAAGAAAGAAAGAAAAAAGCAAGCTGAAATGCTTATGAACACTTTGCTCCAGGCTCTGTGGCAGTAAGGAAAAATCATTGCAACCATCACAAGACTTGGCAACACCAGGGCCATGCCAGCAGAGTGCTCTTCCCCATTACTGTAAATCACAGGCTGAGCCCAGTTTATTGTGAAACATCCAATTGTGGCTCCTTGAATACGATAAATAAAACCACCATCCCTCGGTGCACTTGACTAGTGTTTGTGGAAGAGAGGAGAAAATTCACACTTCTGCCTAGGGATAGGACACAGACAGCTGATGCTTCAGCTGAGCTTGGTGGAGACAAATCACAGAAGAGAAGTTGCAATTAAATATGGGACTTTCTGTGCCTCTATCCTCTTTTTCACCCTTGCCAAGAAAATCACTTTAGACATTGCAGTACCAAGTATTTTGAGAGGCCAGACTTGGGCTCATTTTGAGTCCACATTTAGATTAAAACTGAACACACACGATGAAATAAAAGCTGAAATGGTCCCTGGGAATAAGGCAAATCACAGGGGGTAAAATTCACCTTTAGCCAAGGAGCCACGAGCCCATATTACAGCTACCAGCCCTCTAACACGTGCCATCAGTGCTGCAGGGCCCTGCTTCAGCCCAGAGAGGATGGTATTACTCAAGCCTTTCCTCTGAGAATATGTCAACAGGCACATTTAAAACAGCTTCTGCAAGCTATCAGCCACTGGCCCTCATGCCAGGAAAACACACAGGCACTAATGGAAACAGTGCACGACCAGGGAGCAGAGCTGCACGGGGTTACATCAAACCATGCCCATATTTCATAGGCTTGCTCCTGCCCCACCACTGCTTTACTACTATTTTCCACCATGCACAGACCCAACAGAAGGATGCTGTGATGGAGCCAGCAGGCAGAGCAGCCCTGTAAATAAGTCCAGTTCTGAAACCTGCCACCCATCCTCAGATACAACAGGCAGCACCACCGCAGGACCCATTCCCTATGGGACGTGGACAGAAAATATCCTGAAATAACAGACCCAAACTCCTCTTATTGCTCAGAGCTCATCTCCTTTTTGTGCATCCTGAATATTTATAGCAGAGAGTGGAGGTCAGACTGCTTTTCTCACTGCCCCCTTGCCCAGCTTCAGCACAGCCAAACCGCCAGCTGGCGGGCAGCACCTCTCCCTGCTGCTCTCCCTCTCCTCCTCCGAGCGCCAGCTGGCTCTCAGGGACACCTGAGGGCGGTGACAGACCCACAGAAAACCAACTTTCCCCAGCCTCTGAAAGCAGAACAGGCCCTCACGCCATGGTATTTAAGTTAGACCTTTATTTTGTACTGGATGAAACTTAATTCAAGTGCTTTTCTTTGTCCCCATCTTTTTTTTTTTTCTCCTCTCCTTCACAGCTTCACGGCTCAAAGTTGTCCTTGGTACGATCACCCACCAAACCCTGCATCTTCATCAATAGATGTCTACTAGAAATAAGCCTGAACTTTAGAATGTGAAAGAGCCAAACTGCATAGGGGCAGCCTGCTTGCTCCACCAGCTCCATTGAGCAGATGAGAAAAAGCACCTAATTAGCCAAATTTATTAATATGCTGCCTTTTTTTTCTTCTTCAGAGAGGGTACAGCTACATTATAGAGGTGAAACATGACTTTTGATGATCAAGCAAGCAGTGATTAAATAAGGTTAATCCTCATTTTATATGCTAATAGGATATTTATAATCTCAACTGCATATCCAATTTAGCTATTTTATTTTCTGTTGTTAAGAAAGTATTTCTTATTAGCGAAAGAGAATACCCCTACGTTCACTGCAGATGCTATTTTAATTGGGCTCAAGTGCATTGTGTGTAATTAGTCCACTTCTCTAATATTTCATCTGTAATTACACCATGAACAATGTGCTTAAATTTCAGAAGGGCTGCCAGTTTAATTTTTTTTTTTTTTAACTAAAACTGCTAATTAATTGGTGACCCTTCCCACAGACAAATGATTTGCATCGTAGCCCAGCCCCAGAGCTCTCAAAGGATTGTCTTTTCAGAAGTTTGAACACCGTGTTTTGACATGATGCCTCTGATCTGAAAGACAGAAAGGCACCCATTGCCATCCACCTGGTTTCACCAGGACTGCCAAACTCCAAACTTCCTCCCGAGGCACAGCAGCATGGGCATGACTTTAGTAGCAGTTTTAGACAATGCTGGCTGTTGAGAATGACCAAAGAAAATAACTGGGTGTCATTCATCTCATTCACCTCATAAATTGTCTTAATCATTTAAGAGAAGAATATAATTTAAGTGATGTGGCAGACAGGGGAGGGTTCCCATTTATCCACCACAGTGGCCCAGCTCTGTAGTGGAGTCAAAAAGAAAGAAACAGCCCCAAACATGGTGATGGTGAATATGCTGTGATCCTATCAGCAGGACTGAAAGGTCAAACTCTAAAATACATCTTAGAAATGTCAGGACAAGGTGGTGGTGGTGATCAAACTGAGCTCTCTCAGAGAAAGGCCACATAATGTGTAAGATACTGCATGGGGTAAATATTTCCCTCTGTAAACCACCTGCATTAATTCCACTGGCTGCACACTGTGCTACCAAGCCTGGTGTCTTTTGTGGAAGATCAAAGGATGCAACACTAAGGCACAATGGTGGTCCTGAAAGCAGAACCTCCTAAGGCCTGTTGCAATTTTCCTTCCCCTAAGTGGCAGCAGACCACTGGGCCACAAACACAGGTGTGCATATTTATATATATAAACATAAACATAAACATAAATCTAACTATAAATATAAATATAAATATAAATATAAATATAAATATAAATATAAATATAAATATAAATATAAATATAAATATAAACATGTATGTATATTTACATATTTGTATATTTATATTTTTAATTTTTGATATTTTATATATTTTATTTTTTATATTTTATATTTTTGTATATATTATATTTTTAGAAATTTATATATTAAAATATATATATGTGATATTTATATATATATATGTGTGTGTGTGTGTTTGTTACTCCCACTGTCTAAGGATTTGTGATAACCACATCAAGAGTCCTAGAAGAAACAAGAGGACACACACAATGAACCTTCCTAGTTTTGCCTCCCTGAAAACACCCTCAGTTTAGGCAAAAAAGTAAAACTTTTAATCACACAGAATACCCTTCCCCAAGGGAACATAATCCTCCCTCATTCTTCATGGCTCCCATCCCAGAAGTGAGTGGGCAGGGGAAGAGGTAACTAAGCTGGCAGGATGGGCAGGATAAGGGCAGTGATCTTTACCCTTCCAAAAGCCTTTCAGCACGAGGATGAAGGTCACAGACCAACATGTGTCCAGCAGAAGACAGGGGTGAGGAGGAGACAAAGTCACATTCCCTGGAAATGGAGAATGAGATGCCCTTTGGGGGCACATTGCAGGGCTGCTACCACATCCCCTCCCCAAAGCACCCCTGTAAAGAGCCACCACTTTGGTGTCAGGTTTTTCTTCCCCCTGAAGAAAATGTGTGAAATCCTAGGTGCTTTTTCAGAAAGGGTGACTTCTTCCTGCCTACCCACACCCCCTAAAATCCCAAAACCAAAAACCTGACCTCTTCCCATCTGCTGGGGAGAGCCAAATCACCACCAATCTGGCTCTGATGTGAGCTAGCTCTCTCTGCCCAGAAGTTTATTTTTCAAAACAAGTGTGCCTGTAAAAGAGTGTTTATTTAAAACACAGTATGAATGCCAGTAAACCCAACGTGCACAGGGAACAGCAGCCAGAGGTCTCCAGCTTAGTGTTTGAGAGCTATTAAGTAAATCAGGGGAAAATTCCTCAGGAAATGATGGGGTTAGGCCTGATGGGCATCCCTGTGTGATTAAATGCAACTTAATGAGGTCACGGGTGACAGATTTGGGCACAGAAAGTGTTTAAACAGCACACCAAAAAAAAAAAAAAAAAAAAAAGAGAGAGAGAAAAAAGAGCCTTCTCAGCACACAGGGGATGGGAATTGGGACTGGATGTGTTATCCTGTGGTGTAAAAACACAGGGAAAAAGGGTGGCCTTCTAGCACACACAGAATTTTCACAGCCTTCCTTAACAACTTATGCCATTGAGCAAGCGTTGCAGAGCTCTCAGTTACAAAATGGTCTGGCCAGTGTCATGAGTCAAGGATGGCCAGCATCACTTTGATTTCTTAGGGGTTAGAGAGGGGGATTTAGGTCACAGGGCTTTATTTCCAGCCCACCTCCCCAACACCTCTAATAGAAAATGGTTGTCTTGATCGAGGGAGCTAAATTCTGCTGTCATTCTGCAGGGCTGCAGGATAATTACATTGACTTCATCTGAGCACTTTGGGTTTTGCTGATACATCTGTCAAGGACAGGAGGGGATTCTCAGTGTCTCACAGTCCCCAGAGCATTTGTTCAAAAAACCCTTCAACATTCACACAAGAGGGTCTTCTCAAACAACCCATGATTTAATCAGAGGCTCCTGGCTGACATCCCACCAGCCATGGGGCATCTTGGTGGAGAGATAAAAAGAAATTTTGGGGTTTTTTCAGCCTTAAGGCTAAAAAAGATTTTTTTGTCCATTGTGCTCTGTTGGCTTGGAGCAAGTGACTCTTCCTTCCAAAATAATAAATGGATACCTACAGGCTTTCATGTGTGGTCAGCCATGGTCCAGTATATTCTCCCAGCTGGCCACACCTCCTCTTTTTTGTTTAGCATACCAGTTCACCTGGTAGAGTAACTTGCATTCACATGTGAGCAATGATTTTACCAGTTGACTACTAAAAAAACCCCAAAAAAGCCCAAAAACCAACAAAACCTAGAACCCTTATTAGGTGGAAAGTACAAGGCCAAAGGGAAATTATGGCTCGTTTAGACAGCAGCATAAATTTTCCTCCTATTTTTAACCTAGCTTTTAATTTAATAAATTTTATGACCCTTATATTAAGTACATATGTTTTACAAGACATTGTGTCCCTTGAGTCACCCTGAATTTACTCTATTATAGCAGAGTTAAATGAATGAATACTGTGTTTCTGATTTCAGCTTACCCCTTATTTGATCCTTATATAGTCAATAAACCTTCATAGAAGCATGAAGCAACTGAATCAAGCAGGGTGCCAAAGCTGTGTTTGGGAACTCTGTTAGCCTTTAAAAGGGAATTAGTAAATTGCTATTCTCTTGTTCAGACCCTGCTACACCACTGCCAGGTTTCCCATGCTGTTCACAAGGAATAAATGGTGATACTGATAAGACTCTCGAATTTATACATTACGAATTTAACTTTCACATGATAATTTGAAAGGAAGATCAAGTTTTCCTTTGCCCCCTAGCCACTTCCAAGCCTCCTAGCCTCATAAACTTAACAAATTTTTTTTTTTCCTAATGCTCTCTGGAAATTTGGACGAGCAAAAAGAATTTAAATCAACCCTGTACAGGTTATGGATTATTCCCAAACAAATGCAGTTTTAGGAAGAAGATGGGAGATCTTTTAGAAACATTTGAACAAAAGCCAACTTTGTTTTTCCAGTATAAGTAATTCTTTCCCTCAAATTGGTGTGTATAGGCTAGTAGATGACAGCAGAATAATGCCAAAAAAAAAAAAAAGAGTAATGCCAGCTACAAATTGAGGATAAACAAATTGGAAGAGGAGTCTAATTACCTGGAGTAGACCCCTTTACAAAACTAAGATGCTCTGACACTCAGTGCCTGCAGAGAAAATAAGCATGTACAGAGATTATTCTTGTTTGGGTGCATTTACATTGTTTATTTAAGTAATACATGAGGGCAGCTTCTCACAACGGATTTGCAATGGTGGCAAAACACAAAGATTAGAAAGGGATAGTTGATATTTGCTGAACAGTGGGAAGCATGAGTTATTGATTGGCTTGGTATCAACCTAGAGTTCCTTTTTAATATAATAAGATTAGTTTAGAAGGGTGTTTTATAAATCGGGTGGCTCTTATTTGATTTGAGTACTGACTCTTAGTGACTTGCCAAAGTTCAGTAAATATGCAGAGCGTAGTATATGCACTTTATCTTTGTGTATTAACTATGACATAAACACAGAGGGGAAAAGTCAAATTTTATACATCAGAAAACGGGTTTGCTGCCAGACATTCTAACGCGGCGTATTTAATTTCACTGATGTATATTAAAGTGGGGAAACCAAATTCAATGAGCTGTTTGTTTCTTTCTACAAACACGCTTACATCAATGACCCCTGAGGACACGACCTCAAAATGTAACTAGATGTTTAAAAGAACCTGGAAGATCTATATTAGACATTAACATTTGTGTCAGAGGGCAGCATACAAGCGTGTATATACTCAGCTGTCTATATGTCGACTGCTATATTTTTATTGTTACAGGAAACCAGCCAAAGTCCCAAACAGGAAAATTATCAGCTCCTTTTTTTTTTTTTTTCTTGGCATGGTCCTGTTTAAGACTAAAGACATGACCTTAAGTTAGAAAGTGTTTTAGCCCTGTTCAGTTTTGTCATCTTCTGTGTAGGGTTTTAAATGCTGTCCTGTCATAGAGGTGTGCAGCCCTGAGTGTGAGGATTCACAGAAAGCTCCTAAATAAAGAAGAAATTATCATTTTTGCTGGGCATGGGGAGCTCCTGGTCACCTCTCCAGGGACAAACTGATGTCAAGTTCTGCTGTCTGTCAGGATTAAGTGCCTGTTTGCTTTCTCACTAACATGTGGTTTGAGAACAAAGCAGCTCAAATCTCCTCAGTTCTTAACAAAGCATCTCAAATTGCTGAGTAAAATTCCTTAATCCTCCCATCTTAATCTGAAAACATCAACGCCGTATGGCAACACTGAGGTCTCTTTTTGTCCACTTTGGAGCACCATTGACATCACTGTTTGATTTGAAGCTGACTTTTCCTGGAGCCACCCATCATCAGAGGGAAACCTCAGGTGCTTTGTTCTCAGAGCAGGTTTGCCCAAGTAGTTGTTCTTTCCTAAAGTCTCCACTACCAGTGAGAAACTAAATACAAAACAAGAAGGGAACAAGTGGCATGGATTTTCATCTCCATAAACACATGTGGTAAAATGTTACATGAGCTTTTCCATCACGAGGACCATGAGGAGGGATGCAGCACCTGCTTGCCTGAGTGGTCCAGAGGTCAGGCTAGGAGACCCAGCCTTCAACATTCCCATCAGTACAAGCAAGAAAACTCAGTCTAGAGGGCAAGAAGGCAAAACACCTGATATGAGGAGGGTTGGGCAGTTGTAATGTGGCACAATGAAGTCTAAAACACCAGATGATTTGATTTCAATGCCCATGCATAGTCATTGCTCTGACACAAAGCTCAGCTGTCACCTTAACCAGTATTTTCTGCAATCATTTATCCAATAGCAACAAAAATCAATTCCCAGTTTCTGCTAGAAAAGTCATAGAAATCACTACTTGGTCACTCTGCAAGCATTCCTCCTACTATTACTACTGCTCTCTATGACTTCTGTTCTGTGTTAGTTTCACTTTCCCAGCTTCAGTCAGTGGTACAAACCTACTCTCATCTGTATTTGCTAAAAATCATTTTGTATCTCATTCTTCTCCATTACAACCTCAGCAACGTGCATGCCTTGGTTCAAGCTTTGCTTCCCCCTCTGATCAGGGCCAGGTCAGCCCCGGAGTCAGGACTTTTATCATAAAACCCATAAGGGCTCCATAAGGAGCAGCAAGTGAACTCCCTGCAAGAAAACTTCTAACGTGTTTCATTCCTCCCATCATCAAGTAAGACACCAAGAGCAGCTTCAGAAGGCCTGACCATGAAAAATCCCTCCAGGTTTACAACCAGCAATAGTCAGCTGGAACACATAACTCACTGCTGAGCTGTTCATGCACGGCTGGAGCAGACTGATGTGGAACAGAGTGTGCAGGGCAGGTGGGCACAAGGATGCTCAACATTCAGTTCTCCATACCCTGCTGGTTGGCTGCAGAAGGGTTCACCAGGATCAAACCCTTCAAGATGCCAAGGCCAGAAGGTGAAATAGATCAATACCAGCACTATCTGAGCTATAGTATTTAGGAGAAAAAACAGGTAGAATTTCACAACCCCATGCTGCAAAGCTTTGTCATGTAAAAGGTTTTCTAAGCATAAGAAGTGGCTCTTGAGACCAGAGATCCAAAAGCTGCAGAAGGTTTTTCTTCATCTATCATATCTCTAAAAAATATTGCTTGAACTATCTCAAGAAGCTTCCAGCTCCTTGCTGGAGAAAGCAAGATGAAAAAAATGGATACCTCTGTCCAGAAAGGATGTTAGAAATTTCCCTGCAGTTTTCTTGGTAAGGATAAAGCTTTGAGAATCTGATTTTTTGAATTAAATTATAACAGTGAGTTTGCAAGCAGACAAAGACTCTGGGACAGGCTTTTTCCATAGAAAACTCACAAATGGGGAGTTATAGAGTAACAACATCTCTGAGGCTACCCTGAATAGATAAAGCTTTAAGGTTAAAAGGCAGGGAGCACAGATGGAGCTCAGGGACTGGAACGGGTGGGAGCCAACAGAACCTGGGGAGGACCAAAAACCCTTTAATACAGACAGGGATGACTGATCTCACACAGACTGAGCACAGGTCAAAGTCTTGGAAAAAAAGCCCAGATTATTAGGAAACAGAATCCTTCAGAAAATTTTCCACATTACTCCTGCGGGCAGCGAGACCGCGCATTTGAACTATGAGCCAACAGCAGGGACTTTAATCAAACCATTCCCACAGAAATGCTAAGGCACTTGAGACACAACTCATTGGCCAAAATTCCTCCACACCGAGGTGACAAATGAGCCTTGAAAGACATGCCCACAAAGCAGGCATTTCTCAGCTGATGACAAACAGGCAGCCATCACTTCTGCATGCTGCTCTTAACCCAAGTGGTAATAGCTACTGCCCCCGAGAACTAGTTAGCTCTCATTTATATCACTGGAAAGCAGTGTCTCCACTGAAGTCAATATAGTTTCACTGGGCTAAGTGTGATCAAATTAGGCTTGATGTCCACAGACCTGAGTGTATTGCTTGCCTCAGGGTAGGGGAGCAAGAACAAAGGGCTCATATATTGGTATCTGTGTTTGGTTTGTAAAGGATTGCTCTCTCCTGCCCACCACATCCTTCAGCGGTGGGCTGTGTGGAGTCATACAATTAAAAAGTCATTTATGTCCAAGATTCCCACATCTCTGACGTATGCCTTGTCACAGCACAGGAGTTTATCTCTACTTCAGAGAGATTCGAGCATCATGAAAAGCTGGCTGCCAGCAAAAATTGTTCTGAGAGGAAATAGGAGAGGAACAAAGAAAGAGCAACCTGGAGGTGTTGCAGGACTCCATTAGAGCTGGCTCTGGGTGCAAGCAAAGCAGGCAGCTACACAAAAGAGCAGGGAGACAAAGGCATAGGAGCATTTTCCTTGGTGTCCTTCCTCCTGCATGGCAGCAGATCCTGACTGATGGCCCTGTTGGTGGCAACTGGAAATCAGGAATATGAAGAGCCAGCCTTCAAGGATTTGTGCTCAGAGCCACAAACATCAAATATTTGTTTGCAGTGCTCCAACATGAAGTCTAAAACCTCCCAGGTCGTGCTGGTGCTGGAGGCAAAGGCTTGGGAAGCTGCTGATGACCCTGAAAGAGGAGAAAAACCACCCCTCTCTTGGTACATGACCCTGGGAAAAGCTCACCTGCCACTGGAGCCATGTGGTTGCCCAGTTTTATTTTCCCACATTCTGCCTTGTGCAGGGTTATCACCACAGTATCCCCACCAGCTCTGGGGCAAAGCACACAGGTGAACTTGCAACCAGAAAAACACACACACATCCAAACCTGCACCCCTTTTGTCAGCCAGAGTATTTTACAGCCCATGGGGGAGTAATAGGCCTGGGCTCGGTATCTGCTTCATGGCGTGGTGTAACTTTCAATCATGTTAATTAAATTAATATGGGCCACGCTAATGAAAACCACAAAATACTATTTTGGTGTCCATGAGCACATACATTTTGATAATATCGACTTGTCATGCTGATGTTCCTTTCTACACCAAATACCAGCAATGTAAACATCTAACAACACTTTCATCATAACAAAGGAAATTTTGCATCAGCACCAGACTGAAGGCAGACAGACAGCCAGCACCAGAAATATTCAGACATACTAGGGCTCACCAAGTGCTCCACAAATGCTCCTCCTATCTAATCTTTTAATCTACTTTTGAGGTATATTTTTGGCTCGCGTTTTGTTTTAGGTTTTAGGGGGGTTTTTTATTATTATTATTCTTTCCCTGCATGATTAGCCATCCAGGAAATGTTTAAATTACAAAATCATAAGGTTTAAAAGATTTATAGATCAAATTATATTAACCTAATGCAATAGGCCAGCCATACGGAAATTAGAAGTCTTTATATTTTATTTTGGTTATTAAATTGCTCCCTTTATACTGTTTAGTTTGTTTGTAACAGCAAGGTTTTGCTGTCTGATGTTAAAACTCGAAGAGTAACCAAGCAAAAACAAATGACTTAGTCCTTGGTTCAAAGAAATAATAGGTTACTAGCATAATTAATTTTATGTTTAATTACTGCAGAATGAAACAATTCAACAATATCCAATCAATCCTCAGAATGACAGAACAGAAGGTCAGCAGTTGCTAAGTCAATTGTTTTGAAAGAGAAATTTATGTCAGGTTCTCTTTTATGTGCTAGAGAAAGAAATTGGATAAAAGTGGTCAAGCAAATGTTAATTAATTGTATAAATGTAATCTTGTTGTCATGCAAAAAATCACAGAGACTCCAGGCACAGCGTGCAAAACACTGGATGTGCATCAGTCAAGAACATCTAGAAATTACATCTCTGGCTTAAAACAATAACAATGAAAGAAAGGAGAGCAAGCAGGAATGTTTGAAAGGCAGACTAGTTTTCCAACTGGCATTCAGAAGCACATTTGTACAAGCTGACTGGTTCAGTCTGGTGGCCACAGAGGCAGGTCCACACCATCGTGAAGTCTGACCCTGCTTTGCTCCTTGGCAGCAAATCTCACAGGTGGCTGCTTTCTGCCCTCCCTGTCTTTCCTCAGATTAGGAAGTTAATTGGATTCCAACTAAATTTCCACTCCTATGATTGTTTTTTCCTCCTGGTATTCAGTAAGGGGTTATTTTCCTCCAACACCAGCCTTTAGTTACACGACTACACATTCCCATCCTGTCTCAAAATATCTGTTCCTGCCTCCACACTCCCAGGAAAGTTTGGCATTTTAAGAGTCCTCACCTGCAGTTTCCACCATTTCCCAAGGCTGTTGATGAGGTGTTTCCAAGACCAAGATTGGCTAGCAGCTCAGCCATCCTCTGACCTAAAGTTTAATTCTTTTCTTGACTACTCCTCTGATTGAGCCTTGCTCATGTCACCAGTGCCCACTGTCTATCACCAACTACTTCTTCCTTTTAAAACATCTTGTGAGAAATCTTAAACCAGCCTATTCTCTTATTTTATGCCCTCACCATCACCTTCAGCTGGAGGCTGATGGGGAAAGACCTGATGCCCCAATAATCAGTGCCATAACTGGATCTGGAAATGAGGTCCCTAAAAATTTACTGTGTTGGCTCTGAAGTCTTGTCAAGGCAAGGACAAGCACTAGGTGTTCCTCACCTCAGCTCTTGCTGCTCTGATGGTATGATCCCAGACTTTTGAAAATTAGGGCAACAGAAGAATTAGAAACCATTGATCTAATTATCACCATGCCAGCCTCTTTTAATCCATTTTTGTACAAAATCCATCTGGGTAATGGACTGCATGCAGAGCACAGACACACCAGGATCTCTGACTATAGAAGACTTCCTTCAGCCAAGGATAAGTTACCTCTGGCAGCCAGGGAAGGACAGTGCTTTATCATGGAGTGGGAAAATTGAGATGCAATTTTGCCTGTAAACCAAACCAAGCTGTGTTCTCAACCAGTTTTGCCACCTGTAACAGGCAGTGAATGCTGGACAGACCAACCTTGAGCTTTCCAGAAGACAGAAAACATTCTAATGTCCAAGAAATACATTGTGAAGATGAGCCTTGCAGCAGCTCTGCCATGCCTTAAGACCTTCTCTTTGAGCCACTTGGCTGGTACAGAAAAGAGGGCACAGCAAATGACAATCACCACTTTGTTCTGATGCCTTGGGAAGGCTGACCTGAAACAGAGACTGCACAGAGCTGGAGAATAAAGTAGGGATTTATTGAAAGGCCTCCAGGATCCACCTTGGGCAGGACAGGGCCTGAACAGGCCTACACCCAACGTGGACTGAAAATGATCACAAAATGGCTGATTGGTCACAAGATCTCACATTTTTATAAGTTTTGGTCCATTTGCATCTTGGGGTTTAATTGTCCAATTCCACCTTCAGGTTGTGAGGTCCCATCCTTCTTGCTCCTGCCTTCAGCCCACCCTTGTTTGTGCTTTTGGGGCTGAAAGTTGTCCTTGGTCTTCAGCAGGAAAAGGATTTGTTTAGTTGACCTGTTCTGTGGAAAGAGCTTGCTAACACTTAATATGAGGCTCAGGACTACATCTCTAGGCAGCACAGAGTCTGAAAACATGAAAGCTAAAACTTAAGGCATCATTTCCACAGCTCATCCCATTTGATGATGGGAAACCAGGCAGATAGGGAAAGGGGAGTGAATGGTGAACTCCACAGCACTGCACTGGCATTCCTAAGACTCATGCAGGGTTTAGTTCTTATTTTTCCACGGGACATGCCAAAACATTTGCAGATTGAGCAAATATACAGCTGTATACTTGTTTTAAATGTCTATGTTATAGGAGTATCCAAAAGATGGCAGCAAGTGGGAAGAGTACACCATCCAAGAGCCCTGGCATGGACCCTTGTGATGTTGCTATGGTTATGCATGGTAAACAACACCACGGAAAAAGTTGCTGAGCTTGAGCAGGGACTGATTTTTAAATCTTAGTTGGGCATCCAGTTTAAACCTGAGACACAAATATTTTAATGGTGTCAGGAAAAATATGAGGGCCTACACAATTTCCTTCTTTTAACTATAACTTTAGAACAGGAGCTGAATGCCACTGCTTTGTATACAGAAGGATGCTTAACACAAAAGGCAAAGGCACTGAAAGCAATTGTTTCAAAACACGATCCTAGAGAGAGGTTATTTCATGGGTTTGCTATTCTTGAGTCTGGGCCGATGATGCCAGCATTACTAATCCTTGAAATGAGGGGGTTTACATTGGGAGTGTTGACATAACCTCAGCTGCAGCAAGAAGAAAGGGTAGGAGAAGATGGAAATGTATATTTTTGGAAATAGATTTCGTTCTGACAAGCCTATAACAAACAAGTGAAATTTTAATACTGTGCCTCGATGAAAAATGAGCTGCTGAATAAACACCAGACTAATTCACAAAGAGCAAACTCAGCCTGTTTAATATTTCTTGAACTGTCCCAAAAAATTCCATTGATCACTGGTGATGCTGTAAATAGAAAATTCCTACCATTTTCAAAGGAGCCAGGAGAATCTCACTGGGGTTTGCCTATCAAAATTTTAGACACTTTTGAAGCTCCCAGGCTAAAACATAATAAATCAAATATGAAATTGTATAGTGTTGGGCTGAGCTGGAACCAAGGATTTTGCGGTCTATTCCTGGGATTGTTTTAATTATTTTTTGTGAAGTATTTGGTTTCTACTTAATTACTGTGTCCTCCACAAAAAAGTCAAACATCCCTCCCTTGATCAGTCAGCTATTTAGTTAGTAATGCACAAATACTTCAAATATTACCTATTAGAACCTTTTGCAGTTTAATACTGATGTATGATAGTGCATTTTCTTCCTGGAAAACTAAATCCATGTCATGCCCAATATTAAAATAAAGTCTCATAATCTTGGGCTTGGATCCTCCATCCCTGTCCACTGCCTTTCTGTTCAGGGCAGAGTTACAAAAACATCAAGGTATCGAATATACTGCATTAAATAAATGCTAAATGTTTAAGATCAAATGGATATTCAACAAAAATTTATATAAGCCTGGAAACTGAGAATCTTTCATTGCATTTTTCTAATTTGGGGGTTTCTTTTGTCAAAGAATTCTTTCATCCTTGAACATTTTTGAGGTGATAATTTTTGCCTGTTTTCCCTATTGTCAACCCTATTCCCTTCCTAGACAAGGAGTGCTGAGGCTGCTCAGAATACTCCCCCACAAAAAAAAAAAAAAAAAAAAAAAGTAGAGTAAAATCAAGAGCTTCTTGGGTTAAGCACCAAAACTGAGCAGTACATTGCCTATCTTAAATGAAAGCACCTTTATTTCCTACACCCATCAACCCTGGCCCTACATCCAAATTTGCTGTCCCAGGGCACCAGGAGATCTGGGACCTGTAGTTTACTGCTCAGGGTACTGGCACCTCCAATCCAAGCTGGTGGAGAAGTTTGGGATAATTTCATGTTAGGCAGAGTTAAAACCCAGACTTGTCCAGTTGCAGAGCTATTTTGACCCAAACCAGCATCTTTCCCACACTCCTCCCTTGTAGCACAGACTAACAAGCTCTCCCTTGCGACAGCTTTTTATTCCTGTCCTTTCATTTGTCCTGCTTTTCCCAGAAAACACTCAGGGACATAACATCTGCCCTTTCCTCCCCCCCCACCCCCATTTTTTTAAAAAAATATATCATTTTCAAGCTGCCCAGAAGCTGATGTTCTTTGCTTACCTCCATTCTTACCCCTACTCTCACACTCAAATACTAAAAGCATCCTTTTACAGCTTTATAAAACAAAGAAGGAAAGGACTGGATGGTATGGATGTCTGAACCAGGCTTGCACACAAAAACAAAACCAGTACACTTGCCATGCTACTTTAAGCCAACTTTTTGCACTGAGAAAAAAAAACAAACTGTGACTTAGCCCACTGCAGCATAGGTTTTCTCATTTTCAAATCTAACCTCTTGGAAGCATTCAGAACTTTTGCTTCCATCTCCATAGGCAAACACGGACGAATTCCTTAACATAAACGTAAAAAAGATTTGCATATTTACAGTTCAGAGCTGTTCTGTTGATTTTTTCAAATGCATTCATAGAAAGGCCCCCTCACAAACCCCCAGAACTGCTCCCAAAGCCAGCCAGCCTTACCCAGCAGCCTCACCCTGAACGCCTGTAAGAGCTGATGTAAGTGTAATTTACACCACTTCAGAGCTGGATCTCACTGCTCAGGAGCATGTAGATCAAATTTTCTCACTCTCCTGCTGCACAATCCAAAGTTTTGCATAGGTCAGGTCAGGTTGTTAACAACCCTTTTTTTCTATATACTCACATAGCAGAGAACTTAAATAAGCATGTGTATATACACACATGAATGTCAGTTTTCTCAGATGCATAACACAGCTCATGTGGAAGGTTTTTTCCTTCCTTTTCCCTTAAAAGAATGAGGAAAATTTGCTTTAACACAGGTTTCTGGTCTTCAGCACCACTTAAGAGAGAGTGATTGGTTTGCATGCCTCGGTTTAAGTTTATGAACTGCCAGCCCACATTCAGTGACAAAAGAGAATGTAACCTAGGCTGGTTTTCAAGCACTGATTGTCAGATCCCATGTTCAATATGTCATGTGAAGTACACTTCATTAAGGGCTGAATTACTCTACTGGAAACATGAGCTAAATTAAAGTCAACGTTGGGCTGCATAAATCACCAATGAAAATGTATCACTAAATGAAACAGTCATCATCACCCTGTGCCCTAAAACAACCCAAAAAAACTGGGCTTCATGTCTATATATTGTATAGGAGGACAAATAGGAGTTTTTGGGGTTTTTTTTTTGTTCTCTGCTAGGACTCACAAGTTTACTGCCAGAAACTACTGGACTTTTAAGGAATAGCAATGGCCCTGTGACACCTTTCATCAGACAACATATTTCATGGTGCCATGAATTCTCTGCTCACAAGGAACAGACCCAGGCCATCCATCAGGCTGCCACAGGAGCCCTTCATTATACTGACAGAGTGGAAATTTGGTATCCATCCTGTGTGAGTGAGGGTATGGGAAGGGATAATCCTGGGAACACTTGAACAGTGACAAGGGCAGTCCCCCTTGGGTAAGCCCCTGGATGACAAGACTCAAGTTCTGTGGGGTATCGTAGGATTCACACAGACAGTTTCCCACAAATATATTTTTTCTATTACAAGAGGTGGGAAAAGTGATATGAAATGGAAATAGTTGGTAAAAAAAAAAAAAGAAAAAAAACCACCAGTGCCTCATCTGTGAAAACACAGGACATAACTATGTACTCTTGCAGCAGTTTCATTCCAGCGTAGCCCTGTTGGGTAAGGAATCACTTTTTCTCTTACACAGAGCTGAGAACAGATTTAAAGCCTCCTAGATCCACTGAAATTTTAGGGAAGGCACTGGTTGGCCAGAGCTGTGAAAGATGTTTCCACATGACAATGGGTGGCAGAAATAATTAGCATGAAAGACCAATTCTTTATGCCCATTGCCCAAGTCAGAAAAACGCCTCTGACGTCCAAGAAAATCAGTGTAAGACTGGTGAACAAAGAAAAGAATTAGAGTCTAAATTGCTTCTTTATATTTATTCCAGCTGTTTGAACAGTGTACTAACTTCTGTTAAATACGTAAACTAAATTTACTTATTAAAAAGTAAATAAGACTTGTCTGTTCTTTTCAATAGATCTTTCATGTGTTTTTAACTTGAGAGGAAGATGAGAAGTGAAATAGTAAAGAGGCCCTTTTTTTTGCTGGTCTGCTTGCCATCTGGATCTCTCTAGGCCCTGGCATCTGCAGGAGAGGAAGGAAAAAAATCAAAGTATTCCTGGAAGGAAGAAGAGCTGCTACCTAGTAGACGAATGGGAGAGAGAAACCTGGAACTGAAGGGAAGGAAGAAGGGGAAATATGAAACTCATTTATTTAGCCTCCCAGTGCAGATTTCTTAGCATGCCCCTTAACTTTCTGATCTCTTTGTTTTCTTGAGTATGATGATTTTCATGCCTTCTATTCTTTTTTTCCTCACATTTTAGTTTGATGTTCTTTCTCCACAAGCTTCTTGCATATGTCAGCATGAAACAATAGGCTCTCATTACACTTGGCTTCTTTCATCTCCTTCAGACACTGACCTACATTTGTTCTGTTTTTGTCAGTGTGGAAACGTTTTCCCCTATCTGTTCCATAAAAAAAATAAATCACATGTTCTGTATTACCAACCACGTTCTGTTGTCCAGAGTGTTGATTCCGGATGGTCTTGAAAAATAATTTCCATTTAATTGAGAAGTCCTGTAGTACTCAGATACCTGGTTGAAGTGTTACCAGAGGATGGGAAACCATACCTTGGTGAACATCAAGTCATGAGCTGACATTGCAGGATTAGCCAAAAAGGAATGTTCATCAATAGTAAAGTGGGAGCAAGACCTCACCACGAGCATGTCATAACCAAGCCTGTGACAAGCTACAGGACAAACCTCTTCTACTCCATTCCTCTCCTTTATTCACTCCTTTCACACTGATGGATTTTTCAAGTGTTGGTCTGGCAATGCTACCACTTGGGTCATTCTTACTTTTCCTGCAGGAAACTTGGGCAACTTTCCTAAAGAGAGTGGTGATGGTTTGGCTCCAGTCTGCCGAGCCCAGAGTAGGAGTAAGGCAAGAAATGTGGAATCAGTGTTAAGAGGGTGGTAGATATTCTCTGCCTAGCAACTTGGGGAAGTCCAAGCAACATTGGTGCATATTCTGAATTCAGCTCCATTTGTTCAGTCCCATTACTACTTCCACAGTACATTGCAGAAGCTGCTGAACAAGTAGGGACCACTTCTGTCTGCATTTAAAGAAGAGTTTTCTCAACACAACTACACCCAACTTCTTGTGCTTGTACTCCAGCATGGGAATCTTAAGGATTCACAGCACCTGTGACTTAACTGTTGACTTTGGAGCAGGGATCCCATCCATGCACCATCAAAAACAGAGCCAGGATCGAGGTGTCTTTTCCACAAGGCACTCATGGACACCAACACAAATATGGCAAGCCTCTTTTGCTGAGAAAAGTGTATAAAACTCAACAAAATGAACACAAAACATGAGCAGCTGCACAAAAGCCAGCATCCAGCCATACCAACCACATATTTGTATTACACTCAACATGCAAAACAGCAGAGGCAGCAGGTTTCATTCTGGCACTTTTAAACAACAACCTAAATAAACACAGTGCTGATGCACAAAGAACTAGAATTTTGCTAACATGGTTTGGCAAAGCAGTCCTGACAATCCCTCGTCTGGGAACATGTCACGTTTGACCTTTGCCTCATAAACCAAGGGCTAAACCTTCTTCAACTCATCTTAGTTTGTGGGAATGCCTATGCCTAAGTATTGCACTGCCCTCCTGAAGACAATAATTTTTAAAATTTTGGAGGGTTTTTTTTGGCTCATTGGTGCAAGGAAAGAAGCACAATGAATATTTATAGACTGGCAAAGCCAAAGTAGCTACAACTTGAACATTCAGACTGCCTCAACTCGCGGGTAGGCAACTTAAAAATGCGAAACCAACCATCATTTGCTCAAATACATGGTATCAGGACCACACACTTGGTCATGTGAGTCAAGCTCCTGCATCTCCAAGACTTTGGCAGAGCTGTGCTGTTGGTGGTAGCCAGTGCGAAAGCTGGCACCACCTATCTCTGTCTCTACGAGGCCTTTCAAGGATAAACTGTCCAATTATGAAATGATACCTAAATCATTTTTCCTTTTAACCCCACAACCAACCACCCGTGGCCCATAATGTGGATTTTTCTATCCAGTTACAAAATACCACCCAGACCCATGAAAAAGAAAGTGAAAAAGGACTCGGCCTCTGCCCTAACACCTCCATCTTGCATTATATATATATTACTATATTCTAAAACCTTAAACTCTAAGTTTTCCACCCTGTGATATCACACACTTCAATTCAAACTCCACACCCACAATCCCAGTGCTGTCACTCAATTTTGGAAGCCTTCTCCATGGCCTCAGGTCAAATGCAGTGTTTTCTTGGGGGTCAGTGCCTGTCAGCACAGAAAGTCTAAAATTCTCAGTGCCCAGGGTTTTAACAGGTGAAAACAGATAAACAAACCCTACCAGCCCATAGATCCCAAGAACAGAAAGACAAGGGGAAAATAAATAAATTTAAAAAAAGCAGTAGAAAGGAGCTTCAAGACATAGATGACCTCCTGGGTCTGAATCACAGCATGGAACACCATGTTCCAAAGGTCAGGGCTGCTGCTGGCCCTAAGGGGTGCTGGCTCTGGAGGCACTGAGGAACCAGGCACTGTCCCCTGCTGCCTGGCACACTCTCTGCTATGAGGAATTTGCACTCCCACATGGACTTCTAAGCTCCATCAGCACAGGAACCAACATGTCACACTGGACATAAACATCTATCACTCTGAGATGGAAAGAGATTACTCAGTTGATGAATCATCACAGCAATTGAGCATTTAGAAAAAAAATGTTATGTTCCCCTTTGATTACAGAATGCACCTCAGGAGCAGGAAATTTTGGTATATTTCCTGATCTAATCTCGTATTAAAAACTGCCTGAAAAGTGACCATGTGAGCTTTCCAGCCCCAGTCAAAAGTATATTCTTTGGAGACACTTCAACTCCTTTTCCATTTAGGCTCACAGAAAGATGACATACCCATGAGTGATGGTTGGCCAAAGGGGTCTTTAAAGTCCTAAATCACCAGACATAACAAATTAAGTTTTAATACTAACTTAGGTGGAGTGTGGAAGATAGAGTGGCTTGTTCCTCACTGTGAAAGCTCTGCACCACCAGCCAAGAGCCATGAAGCAACTTCAACAGGCAGGGGCAGGATTTACCTCACATGGGAAGAGCTCAGCCAGTTGGGAAGACTGCCTTTGGAAAAACACATAACACCCCCAATATCCCTTCTGCAGCCTTATGAATGCCAAGTCACACATGCCATTGAACTCACATAAGAGGTGGCATGCAGGGAGACTTCTGGCATAATGAAGGAAACAGGTATTTTGGAAAACACTCACAAAACTCTCCCCGAAAAACAACAGACCTCTGACACATGCTCTTCCCTTTATAACAGTGATAAACCCAAAATACCAGTTTTCTGAGGACTTAATGCTCTTTCAAATTCAAATCCCCACTCCTTTACCCCAAACATAGGAAAGATTGTGTCCCAGGGAGGACTTTCTTACTCTGGCTTGTCTCCATGTGCAACAGATTTAGTGCCTCAGCCAGAAACCACAACTCTCAATGCTATTGCCCCACACTGAACTCCTGACAAGTACTGTGGACTTTTTATAACTGATTAGGAGATTATTTTGGCTGGCCTTGCACTTGCATAGGTGATTTTTAATGAATGCACAGTGCTTTGGTATATGATGCCAGCTACAAGCTCTTTATTAACATTTATTGGTATTAGGTAACATTTTGAATTGACGGAACAAATCATTCCTAACCCCAAAAGACCCTTGCAAGCTTTGTGAAATATTTATGTGGAGGAAGGACTGCTCTGAAGTTCAAAATAATGTCTTTCCATGCCCTGAGCAGGTGAAAGGCAGCAGGCAGACACCTCAGCACATACAGGTCCTATGTAAAAATGATTTGCAAAAATAAGCTGAGGTAAGTAATGACAACTTGATGGGCTTTGTGGAGGAAATGACATGGAAATGTGCAGTGAGGTCAGAGGACTGTCTCAGCCACATCAAGGTGGTGGCCACAAGGAGGGGGTTTCCTGTATGTGAGCAAGGACCAGATGGAAATGCAAATGGCAGTGAGGAGAAGCATCATCACCACCAGAGAATTTCACAGTCTCCGAGGCCAAGCTGGCTCAAAGACAATCACAAACCATCCCACAGCTAACACAAACTGATATTTGCTTTGTGAGCAGCTCTGCTAGAACAACGATCCCAAGCTTTTGGGAGATTGCATTACCAAGAGGTGCTTTACAACTCAAAAGCTCCAGTGGATGATGGCAAGCAATTTCTGCAGAGCACCCTGCCATCTCTGCTGCTGGTACTCAGCCATATATCACTGCCTGCAGATATTAAGAGATGTGCCAACCCAGCCACCTGAGGGGAAGAAAACAAGAAGCATGCCTGTCAGTGCAGCTCTGCTCCAGACAAGGATATACAGATGATCAGATTCTATTGAATCCCTCGGCAGCAACTGAGATGTAAACCTCAATTCCTATTAATAGTCACTCTAGGTCTGTCTCTTCTATCTTCCATTTTCTCTCCCCTTAACCTCCTGCCTAATAAAGGGCAACCTTGTTCAGCCATGGAAAAATCCTCTCTTGCAAGTCCTTGATGGGAGGCAAGCTAAGACAGCAGCCCAGGCAGAGAGTGGTACAATGGAGTAGGATATACATGTGCTGAGCATTTGGTCTCATTCCTTTAGAGCCCACAAAGAGCAAAAATATCACCCACTGATTTTGCAGCAAGTGACCTGTAAGCATCAGAAACTGAGTTTTCTTGTCTTTCAGTTTTTATTTTCCCTTTTCTCTTGCTTCCCTATTTGTGTATATTTATATTTTTATTCCTTTGGCCTAAACAACAAACAGGATTTGACTTTAACAATAAAGCTTCAGTGCTGCTACCTAGAAAAAGCTCCCTCTTTCACAGAAAGGTCATTTAGAATCATCTGAGAAAGTGACAAGCAGCATATTTTCATTTTTTCCTCCTCCTTTAAAGGATTCTGCAGCTAAAGCAGAATAAAGACAAAAGGACCAAAGTAAAGATGCATTTCAGTATTAACACCTGAATCACAGTGTTCTTTCCTCTGGCTGTGTTAAAGATAAACTCCAATGTGCTGGGTATTCAGGTACACAAACATTTTGCAAAGATTTCTACACTTTGTTCAGCTGGATCACAGAAATCTTAAGGCTTGGAAAGCCCAGGGCTTCACTGCACCCTGGAACAGAGAAGCCCATTTCCAAGATGCCTCCAAGAGGGAATGAAATATGAGTGCTGCACCAATACCATGCTGGGACATCAGAGGGGCAGAGTACTTCCCAACATCAGCACCTCCAGCCTGGGGATTCTATGCCCACCAAGAAAGTTCTGTACAAACCAGTGAAGAGCACCCTGCCAGCCCCAGACCACAGCCTGGAGTCTTAAAGCCACCACATGTGTTTTGCTTCTTGTTCATTCTGTATCTGCACCCTTGGCCCATCTCAGCAAGGACCAGCAGACACATGCTGCTAGAGCCTCAACCCACCACCTCATCATCCCTTTCCTGGCTGGAGGTGGAATAGGGTGGATGGTGCCCATTTCCCTAAGTGGAAACGTCTTCTTGGCCAGAGCCACCCTGGAAATACACACTCTTCCCAGAAGGTGCTGCTCCATCTCAAACTGAATGCAAAGCAGCCAAGGACTTCCATTTCTACACTACTATCCAAAAAGTTGGTGTTGTTTTTTTTTTAATTACACAGAAAGAACAGGCCAGCCCAGACCTCAGGGGCCAGTCCCTCAGCTGCTGTGAATTAGTCAAGCTCCTTCAATACAATTAGAGTCACTTACTCCCACTGAAAAACTACTTTAGAAAAAATGGAGGACTATAAAGCCAGTATCAGGGTCCAGATTCCAAATCCTCTGCCCAGCCAGACTTCCAGATGGCAACAATCTGCCTGGACAACCCAGAAAGTCTAACCAGACCTCCTGAGACTCCCATTTCAATGCTTTGGATGGTGGCGCAGCACAGGGAAGATCCTGACCTCTCTAGCTGTAATCAGGTGGAGAAGAAAATAAAAGAGGCCAAGGCATTTTGCTATTGCCATGGTTTTCAAGACAGTGACCAAGATTAAAACAGTATCTAAATTTAATTAATGGGCTCCTGTCATCAGCCCTTTCTTCTCTCCTCCTCTGTGATAGCGGCGTCAGAAGAAAATTGCCAAATCTGGTGCAAAGGCTGACAACCTTCACAGAAAGGTCTTTGTACCCAAAGGTTTAAGAGGAAGCACAACTCAGAACTCACCAAAAAAAAGGGGGGGGGGAAAGAAAAAGACATCTGCATGTTTTTCCAAGTGTTTTGCTTGGTCTGAAGGGGTTTATTTTTCCTGCAGTGCTGTGAGTGTGGTGCTGACTGTCTCGCAGCGAGAGCCCAGCTAAGGCAACTGCCAGCATGTCAAAGAAATCAGGTAACAGGGGGAATGGGTCCATGGAGCAGGAGAGCTCATCCATCTTCAGCTGAAAACTCCCTGAAAAAAGACCAGGCCTTTCTGTGACTCCCAGCTACTTAACTTATCCAAGTGCCCTTTCTTCTCAACAGGCAAGACCACACAGGATCTAACCTGTTGTCTTTGCAGAGGCCAGCACCAGATGTTTTGGAAGATAATGCAGACAAACAAACAGGAAAAACCCTATGATGGAAAGATAGGGAATAATCTAATCTCTCCGAAACAGTTCTTTACCTTAACCCCAAAATTCGCCTCCAGTTTTAAAAGCTGGCTTACTCCAAGTCAAGTGGGTTTTTTTCTCAAGAAAAATTACAGTGTAGAAATCATGCAAAAACAGCAGTAACAACCTCAAAGGGACAGAAACACCTTAAGATTCTTAACTTCACCAGCACTGTTCTAAAGTCATTTGCACCAGTTTTCAAAATGTGTTGAATTCCTACCATTGAGTGAAGCAATTTATTCAGCCAAGAAGCTTCTTTGGTCTCCTCCTTTAGTGAACCCATAATTCCTTTTGAACACCTGCTGTTTCCAGTCCTAAGAACTCGAGGCAGTAGCCACCACATTCACTGTCAGACTCACTGAAGCCAAGTGGATCAAAGTCACAGCACACAGCCACCAGCCCTAATATTAAGCCACACAAAATGTCAGTCACTCCATCTCTTCCATACAAGTCTCTTTAGACAAACCACACAAGCAATGCTTCACCACGGAGCACAAACCTATTTACATATTTTAAAGCACATTGGGAGGTCGTTTCCTGACAAAACAAAGGCATTTTAAGGCATATTTACTGTCTGTGTTTCCACATGTGAGGAAAAAATTCTGATTACAAGCGGTGATTAATTGATCACATACAGCGCGCGTGCTTTGGAATTGCTGTGAATGGAATTGCATTGAAAACATCCTAACAAGGACATCCCCAAATATTTGAAAACAGGCAGAGCTGCAAAATGAATGAATGAATGCTGAATGTCATTCAAAGCTGATAATAACCATCAGTCAGTGCCAATAAACAAACAAACAAAACCTTTCGGGTTAACAATTATTGAAAGACTCTTAAATTGCTGATTACTATTGTAATATCTGAGATGGAGAACAGCTGAATTCCTGCATGCTAAGAAGAGCTTGCTCAAGTAGCAAGGATCATTCTGCATATGAGCATTTTTCCCTGTTTTGTGGTGCATTAGTACATATACCTAAGGAAGAAATCAAAACTGTGTGCCCATATCTAATAGGAAACATAAAAGCAAAGGACTATCAGTGTTGAGAACTTTTCTCTTTTTCCAGTAGTTAAGGAAATAAGCCCGTGTTTCTCTATGTAATTTTTCTAAAATGTTGATATTCCAGCTCATATTAACAGAAAATTCCCGAAGGTAAATGGAAATGAACTCTCTCTGAAACAAACCAAAAACCAAATAACACCAAAACAAAGAAACCCACAGAGGTAACACAAGAATGATGAGGGATGCTGCTGGGCAGCTGGCAACCAAAACAACCACTTCAAACATCCCATTACTCTCTCCCAAGAGCTGGAAGAAGATTTACACTCACATCAAAACAGAGAACCTGGTTCTCAGGCCTCATTTGCCATGGACACACTTTCCTACTGATGCCTTGGAAGGCTGACCTGAAACAGAAACTGGACAGAGCTGGAGAATAAAGTAGGGATTTATTGAAAGGCCTCCAGGATTCACCTTGGGCAGGACAAGGCCTGACCAGGGCTACACCCAACGTGGGCTAAGAATGGTCACAAAATGCCCAACCGGTCACCAGGTCTCACATTTTTATAAGTTTTGTCCATTTGCATATTTGGGGTTTAATTGTCCAATTCCAGCTTCAGGTTGTGAGGTCCCAACCTTCTTGTTCCTTCCTTCAGCCCACCCTTGTTTGTGCTTTTGGGCCTGAAAGATGTCCTTGGTCTTCAGCAGGAAAAGGATTGGTTCTGTCTCCCTACTCTGTGAAGAGAGCTCACCATCACTTAGTATGAGGCTCAGAACTGCACCCCTGGGCAGAACAAAATCTGAAAAACACGAAAGTTAAAACTTAAGGCATTGCTACCCACTGGGGAGAGCTGTGGGACATGAGGCACAGCCCACGTGTGGTCTGCTCAGTGAAGATAAGGTGGCAGTAAAACCTCAGGAGCACCAGGAAAACAATTGGGTGGGTGTTGGCCTTCCTGAGCATTTTAGGGCACCCAGACCCCAGATTCCTGCCCCTGATGGAAGGAAAGAGGAAGGGCATGGAAAAGGTCTTTTACTAGATGTGAAGAGAAGAAACAAGGCACAGGGAGCAGTGACTCCACGGTCTCCTGCTCCTTAGGGGCAGCCTGGTGCTGCCTCAGAGTATTATTTGCAAGCTTGGTCCCTGTCAGGACTGCAAGGCAGGGTACATATGATACAAGAGTCAGGGCTGCAAGAAAAGGGATAATTTACTGACAGCAACTGGGAGCAGTCATCTCCCTTGGTCCCAGCACAAAGATATTTGGGGATATTTTACACCTTCCCTACAACAGGTACCAAGATGCATTTCATCCACAGTTATCCAGCAGCACATTTAGATATCACAGCCTCTGGCAGAGAATGACAGAAATTAAAGGATTAAATAAAGCCTTACTTGCAGCCCTCCTGTCCAGCAAGGTGTCTGCAGAGCCACCAAAACAGTAACATAGAAAGGAAAAAATCACTGATCGATTTTCCAGCCTGCTTTGCATCACTTTGTGTTGGGATCAACCATAACTCAGAGCCCCACAGAAATAATTCCAGAAGCAAACAGGTAAACTCCCAGTCTGAAGTCATAGTATAACAAGTTCACAGAAAGCTTGAATAAGTTAGATATTTCTAGCTCATGTGGTCTCCATGAAAATCACCTCTGGTAACTAAGGAACTATTTGTATCCATCTCTCAGATGCTAATCTGAGGCCTTATGGAAGGCAAGGGAAGGCCTTTTGGGGGTTTGTATCTAGGTCCTTTATTTTTTATTGTTCTATTTTGTTTTAATTTTTAAAGAGATGGTGTGCTCTAGACCAGTAATTTAACCTTCTAGGAAAAAAAATTTGGACCAACTACACCACCTGAAAATGACTTAGAAGACAACAAGGAAGTGTGAACTGGCCAACAAAGACTTCTTGCAAGAGCAAATACTATCAGACTAGTAGAGGATACTCATGTGATATCATAACAGCCTGCACAGAAAGAGCAATATAACTTCAGTAAACTGTTGTGACATTCTCATAAGCAAGTCAAGAAAATATGGTCATGATAGAGCTATTTTGGCTGAAGTGTAACATCATTTCTTAAAACCATTTCCAGAAAGGTGCTGTCTACAACTCCTGGTTGCAATGGCAGAAGCATTCTCCAGGAGCAGTCCCAGCCCTGGCAATTATTTCCATTAGTGTTCAAACTGATGGGATAGAATACATTTAATTTGCAAAGAGACAAAGGCTGAGAGAGACTTTATGGACAGGATTAGAACTCAAAACTGCAGAAGCAGCTTGAGGGTGATACAGTGAAATTCAGTGAGGACAAAACACATATTCTGAGTTGGAAGGGACCCATGAGGATCATCAAGTCAAGACTTAAGTGAATGGGCTGTACAAGGATCCAATCCATGACCAAAATGAAAGGCACTGCATTTTGGTGGGATGACCAAATTGCAGGACTCTACTTATTTCCTTTGAATCATGTTGGACAGTTATTAACATTTTCTCTCAGTTGTCTTGAATTTCTTTTATAATTTTCACCAGATCTTCATGTTTCATTAATTGTTTTACTAGGGTTAGGTTCATTCCAGTAGGATAAAACAGTAAGACCCCAAAACTCCCCTTCTCCAGGCAAATCCTGCACTTTAACTCTGTTGTTTCACAGGAAATTACTTAGTTTAGGGCTTCTTGAAGAAAGGACTCACACCCCACTCCCAGCAATAATTTAAGGACTACCCAGTAAGCAAAAACAAACCAAAAAAAGCCCCTACTTTTGAATAGCAATAATAGGGAGCAAGAAGGGGAATGCTAATGGACTTATAGAGGATAAACAAAAACAAGCTCCTACTCTCTTCCCATTGTTTTCAACCATCTGGTGTCTGCTAATTCCCACTCAGCTGGCTGGTCTCATGGATCTCCCTGTGCCACAAGGGCTCTGAAAACTCTCCTGGCAGCAAGGTTTGCTGGGGTTATCCTCTCTCCCTCTCCACTGAGGGCTGCAGGAGCTTGCTGCTCACCAGCAGTGACAGCTTATGGCTACACCCTGGGATTTGAGCATGTTTATTGTGCATGTAGGGTCTGCTCCTTCCTTCCTGGTAGATGGAGACATACCCCAGTCCCTTCGGAGAGGTTTTTCCTTTGTAGAGCAGGCAAGAGGTAGACTTGTGGCAAATAACATTACCCCTAAGTAATTTTCCCTTCCTTTATATAAGCAAATGCCTTTGATATACAACAATCCCCGACATGTTCAGGTTACATGCTTATTTTAAGATCTTTTGTTTACTTTATGATCTTCATAGGTCATTGACATCCCATTTAGCTCTGGTGACCCTGTTTATACAATCCCAATATACATTAAAAAGCGTTCCTTTGGATAACATTAACATTCTTGATCTTAATCCATCACATGGGCTAACAATAGCTCCAGCTCAGATGTGTACGTAGCTGTTAAAAGCTTTAATGTAAAATCCAATACACATATCGAGTGGGAGAGGCCTGATCAAACAGATTGGCTTTCTTTTTTCCATTCTAAGTGGCAGAGGATCCAGAACTATGTAAATTCTTGCAAAATGCACTGCAGGACCCCTCCAGCCACCACTCAGTGCAATTAGAATCACTGAAAAAAATGTGACTTTTCCTCTCCCCACCCCTCCACCCATCTCCAGCACGTGACACTGCTGCTGGAGCAGTCAACCACCTCCAGGAGCTTTGATTCCTGCAGTTCTCCCACTTCCCAAACACATGAGTCAGTGCCAACCTGGTATTTAATAGCCTCTCCTGGCAGAGGAGCAAAATTTGCCTGCTATCAACCTGGAGTTCCTCTCACATGATGGTCCAGGAGTGCCTGGTAGCAGTTTCATTGGGAAGTTATGCTGCCTGTCATGAATTTATTGACTCACCTGATATTTCTCTGCTGCTCTCTGCCATTCTGCCCACCTGTTGTGGGATGCATTGTAGGATCTGAGGTGAGAACAAATTCTGGGCCTCCCCTAAGGCTGCCACATCCCAAAGATTTAAAAACAAAACAAAAAAAAAGAACCAAAAAATGTATCCCATACCTCCTGCAAAACTCTGGCCTACTCCAGTGAATGGAGCTCAGGGATGGGAAGGCATTGGTATGTGTCAAGTAACTCATGCAGGAAACCAGCAGTAAATCCACAAGTAAATCAGCCAGGATGGCTTAAAAGCAAACTTCTTGAATGGTGCTCTTGAATGCTGAAGCAGTGATGGACCTTGGGTTGTATCATGGCAGCTGTGTCGAGTGTGAAACTAAGATCATGATAAGGAGAGTTAGATTTTTTCCCTTTACTGGGTCTGGTGATGATCTACAAGAGATTATTGTACAGCTTGAAGAAAAAGAAAATTCTGCTTTTTTTTTTTTCCCCAGTGTTTGTGTCTGGCTTAATTTATAGAGATGGAGTCCAAAGAGCACCATGCAAAGCAGCCTTCAGTCCTTTTGGGTGTTTTGGTCTATTCCAGGACTGGCTGCTTCTGTGCAGCTAAAGAAAAGAGCCTGGTGACCTCACAAGGTCTCCTCCAGCATCATGTGCCGTGACTTGTGCAATGCTGCTTCTGTAACAGCACCTATCCACACGAGAAATATCCAAATTATGATGAAAGCCACAAAATGTGGGCAGTACCTAGAACACCACGACCCTTCTTTTTGCCTCTCTTGTTCTCTCTTCCTCCACAGGTTCAAAAAATGACATTTTGGCAGCCACATGAATGTTTGTCGGGCTCAGCCCATATTTCCCAGGAGACTGGGTTCAGTTGCAGGGTAAAAAAAAAAAAAAAAAAAAAAAAAAGAGTACTAATAAAACATCTGACACAGTTGCCATGACACACCAAAGGCAGGATGAAGGCGCTGGAGAGGACAACCAACACGAGAAGAAAGGAGGGCAGGAGGCTGGGAGAGCAGCTGAGAGAGCCAGGAGACACATCCTTGGGTCAAATGGTCACCCAAACAGCCCTGGCACCTCTGAGCCGTGCCAGCTGTCCTGCTGCCAGACCCTCTGTCGTGTCTCTGATTCCTAAGGAACAGGAGAAAAAAAATATTTGGGAAATTCATGGTGAAGGGCTGCCTGCCAAGGCTGGGTGGCAGAGGGAGGCTGCCAGCTGCACCAGCACCTTTGCATGTCCCACCTAGCAGTGAGCAGCACTCCTTTTGCAAAGTAAAAGGGTAGATGATATCACACAGAGGTGTCCCTGCTTATAAGTGACCAATTGTTTTCTCTCTATCATATTTTGTTGGCTTTATATGCCTGCGTTTCTTCTGAGTGCAAAGCAAAGCTCTGCTCAAGGTGCACAATATTAAAATTTTAATTAAAGTCAGGCCTCTAATGAAAAAAGAATGAAATATAGAAATTCTATGTGGGTGAAAAGTGAATAAAGCAAATTCTTCCAACTCTGAATTAAGAAGCAGAAGGGTAAATTTATGAAATGGGGCAGGATGCAGTTTGCTCAGTGATGCAGTGCCAAGGGATAAAAACACATGGTGTGGATGTCTGTGTACATCGTGCCCAGGGGTCAGATCTGCATGGATCTATGTGCTGCTGATGCAGGGACTTGTAGCTTGTCCCTGGTATGGTGCTGGTTCCTGGGAGGTGCTCCAGCACCATTATTCCCACCTGCCAGTACCTCTCCAACTTAGCAAGCCATTTGACATCAGAGAGCTTTATTCATTTGTCATTCCTTCAGGGGACAGCTTAGGATGCATGTCATCTGTCCCAGAGCAAACTGAGACCCACATTTTACAAAGGGAAAACTCCCCTGAGTTCAGGCACAGCATTTTTTTTCCTTTTTATTTTTTTTTTTTTTGGCACTTGTTGGCGCACCAAGAAGCAAGAGAGCTCTGCTGTAGTTCCTCACTGGAAGGCCCAGGCTGCCAAGAGGGTGAAGAGTGGCAAGGACATTCTTTTTTGAGCAAACATGTAGAGGCAGGTTCAGCACACATTCCAGGAGCTTTCCAGGAAGTTCAGAATGGGGGCAAAGGGAGAGAACAACAGAGACAGAGAAGTCCCCAGCTTCACTCCAGAAATAAGGTTTGTCTGACATCCACAGAGAGGTTCAGTTTTTGGACAAATCCAGAGCTCAAACACAACCTTTGTGGGATGGGAAATGAACCTGCTGGTTCTGCTTTGCCAAAGCCACATTTTAAAATGCTGTAAACTGGTTTCACACAGCTCTCCTCAACACCTTCGAGCTGCCTGAACCACCACATTATTCAAGATCTCACTCACCCTCTCCTTTGTGGTTCAAATGCCACCAGACAAAATAAACAACCCAACACTGAAAGATTTCCCCTGCTTCATGTGAGAAAGGAAGAGCAGAACCTGGCTCCTACTCTCTGGTAAGCTCTGGGGCAGTTTTACTCATGGCATTTCTCCTCAGGAAGGTGTGAACCAAAGTGGAAGAGCTCTTTATAAATCTGGAGAGGCTCCCCCTGAGTCCACCCCCTCAGCAAGCCAAGCTGGAGCACCAATTTCTATTTCCAGCCACGTAGCTCAGCAGCTATGCACAAACCCAGCTGCACCTTGAGGAAGGAGGGCAGCCTTGAAGTGAGCAAATGTCCTCCAAGATGTTTTCAGCTGGTGAAACAAAGCCAGAGGAAAAGCCTGGATGTGGCACAGCAATTTTTGTGTGTCGTTTCAGATATTTGTACTGGAATAGGATCGTTATGACTCCCATCCTGGCTTCTCCTTCTGCTCACGACCACAGGGAACAGCATTAGGATGGCACTGCACTCTGCTGCCATAATAATGAAGTTGTCACTAATTCACCATTTAGACTTCACTGCCTATAAAACAGGAGGGGGAAACGGGCTGTGAGCGTGATAAGGAGCAAACCCTGGTTTGAACACAAATATACTTGAGGGTTGGGAGGAGAAAGAGGAAATTAAAGGCAATCAGCTGAAAGCCTTTTTGCACTCGTCAAGCATTGCGGTGGATGTGCAGGATGGAGCCATGGCCACCAGCTAAAGGAACAGATCCCCCCAGAGACTGGACATGTCTGATATTTCAGGCCTTCTAATGTGTTGTGGGATCCCAATTAAAGAAATTACTCTAGGAATTATTTATAGCATCATAGAATATTCTGAATTGGAAGGGACCCACAAGAATCATCCAGGTCCAGTTCCTGGTCCTGCTCAGGATGGTCCCAAGATTCCCAAGGGTGTTGTCCTAATGTTCTTTGAGCTCTGTCAGGTTTGATGCTGTGACCACTTCCCTGGGGAGCCTGTTCCAGTGCCCAACACCCCCTGGGTGAAGAATCTCTTCCAAATTCCATCCTAAACCTCATTCATGCCATTCCCTCAGCTCTTGTCACTGGTCACCATAGAAAAGAGATCAGTGTCTTCCCCTGCTCTTCCCCTTGTGAGGAAGGTGCAGATTGCTGTTAGATCTCCTCTCAGTCCTTTTTTTTCCAGGCTGAACAAACCAAATGACCTCAACTGCTCCTTGTGTGAGTTCCCCTCCAGACTCTTCACCATCTTTGTAGCCCTTGTTTGGATGCTCTCCAGTAGTTTTATATCTCCTTTATATTGTGGTGCCCAAAACTGCACACACTTTCAGAACAATATTTAAATCTTAGCCTCTACTTAAAGCCCTAGTTGAGCAAAGACTTCTTCCCTAAAACTTCCTAGACTTTTTTCAGAGGATGTGAATACTCCTCTTTGGGGAGGGAGGGAAAACTCAGTCCTCAAGACTGGCTCTGGTCAAGTCTCAAGCTCATATCTAGGACAGATCAAAGAATTGGTTCTGTGTCTCTGTAAATTATATTAAACTGCCTGTACGGAGACAAACAATTGCATTAGAGAAACTGAGAGCCACATCTCTCTGCATTCAATACCCTGCAAGTTAGGATAGTCACCTGGAAAGTAGATGTGGATTAAGGCTGTTGCTCTCAATTAAATAATCTGAGAAGGGCTGTGACAGTGGGACAGCTGAAACCAAACCCAAGACTCCACCATCCACCTTCCTGGGATCCCACAGCCAGAAGGGCTTTGGGATGACAGAGAGCTCTCTAGGGTACATGGAGTGGGAAGCCCAACCCTCAACCTCGCCTTGGGGGTCTGCTGTAAGAATAAAACACCTTTCACAAACGCCTCCAGCATTTCCTGAAGCTCCCTAGAACTTGCCAAATTTCCTCAAGGTTTTCTGGGGAATCCCAAATTCGCCGAGGCCGTTCAAGCCTAGGAGTGTGAAATCTTATTTTCCAGCCCTTTGCTCAAATTTAATGAACCATCCCCTGTGTAACCTCCCTGGGAGAACGTTTTGAAGCCCCGTGTACTTCCCTCCCCCTCCACAGCCAGCATCTGGCAGGAACCCCAGCGTTTATCTTTCCAAACTGGGTTGTGAGCACTTGGATACACAAGCCATGCACAAGTTACACTCTACCCTGATGATGGAGAAAAAGCCACCCAGAGAAGAGAGAAGCACAATAAGGACAATTCCTGCTGCTGCTCCTTCAGCAAGAAATTGCTAGAGAGCAGTTTGAGCCACACCTGAGGCACTATTTAGGCTGAAGAGACTGAGATCCTCCATGGATCTGCCCTTAAAATAATGCTCCATTTTCCCCCCTAACTATTACTGACTAATTAAGTGAACTTCAGCATATAGCAGGTCTTTTGCTGCTGTTGTTATTTTCTGCATTGCTGTTTTTTTGGGTAAGATATACTCAGGGAAAAAAAAACACTAGAGATCTCAATTAAGCAGCTGGGTGACTTATAAATATATATTTATGTTTGAAGCCTAAGTGGCCATTGGCTTCCCTACTGTTTTACTTAGCTAACAAAACAACTCTATCAAAGTAAGTATTATTCCAAAACCCAACTTCCTGCACAGAATGCTCCCATGTGCTCCATCAGTCTGCTTCTCTGATGAACTACATCGTTTCTTATAAACTGTCCATGGCCCATAAATTTCCAAGCATAAAGGCTATTACTGTGCTGTGCAAATCTGCTGAGGATTTTATCCTTATAACTTCATTTCATTTGGGTGCAAATGAGTTTGGTAAGAAAGTTGATCTGCAAACTTTTTTTCCCCCCCGTCTTCTGCTTTTGGGCTTATTTTGATAAGTAGTACTTACTTGATTTAGGCTTGAGGTGGGTTTTGTTTTGACTGATTTCAGTTGGGCTGCCCCTGCCTCAAACTGGCTTTCTTTAATAGAGGAAAAAAAAAACTTCACAAACATTCCTTTGCCCAAAAGCTGAAAAACAAAATTCACAATAAATCATGGATGAAAAGAGAGCAAATTGGGGTTTGGGCCAAGGACTAGAATATTTAATTTAATTATTTGTAATATTTATCAACTAGATAAATATTACAAATTTACTTTCTTTTGTAATCCAAAGAGAAGGCTCCTGCATATATTCCAGTATTGGGAGCAATAAGTGCTTCATAAAAATCCCTTCTTTTTCTGGACCAAGCCACAGGGTGGTGGAAAACTGAGGAATTTTTTTTTTTTGGTGTGTGCATGCAGATGAAAACCTCTTACGACTGTTTTGCTCATTTTTAGCTCTCATAATTGCCTGTTTATGTTAGGACTTCTGTTGTCACATGTAGTGGACGGATCTTCAAACAAATTGCAGTCTCTCTGTCCACCAAGCAGAAAAATTACTAGATTTTGCCATCAGGTGCAGCATGAGGCTTGTGTTTTCCCTGGCTTAATTCCAATTTCCATAACAATACAAATTAGACTTGCTCAAGGCCATCGAAGGAGTGGGGGCATGGGGGAGAAGATGAAATAAGCCATAACTCTCATGGCTTTCTTCCTCCAAGCCCCAAAAGCAGTCAATCACAAGCAATATGGAAAAAAAAAAAAAAAAAACCCAACAATGTGCAGAGGGACGTTTTGATATCTTGATTCTGGAGACTTCTTGACTACCTTGTACTAATTTCATTGTGCTCAATTTAAGGGCCTTTTTATTGATAGACACCCCAGGAAATATGACTTGGAAACAGCACGCTACCTTGGGATATCACCAACCATTTGACATAGGGGAACTAAAACAAAAACAGATGTTTTAGGAAATAAGCAGCTTGAATATATCACTCATAAACCAATTAAAACTTTCTGTAGCAAGTTGACATTTCCCATGAAGCAAGCAATGGGAGCAAACTCAAATCAGTTGGCTGAGACAGCTACGGAGCAATTCCCAGCCACAGATTTTTATTTTCTTTCTTTTCCTTTTTTTTTTAACTGCTTTGAAAATGATGTTTGGATTTAAAAAAAAAAAAAAAAAAAAAAAGAAAAGAAAGGTGTGATAAAGAAGCAGTCTCACCTTGTCACTCTCAAACCCAGAATCTGTCTTTTCACCTTCACACTTCCCATTCATTGCTCATTAAGCAAACAGTGAGATATTCCTGCTATTGTTCGTGTCTTGGCAGAGAATCTCCACGGCTTCAGGTCCAAATGCACTCCAAAATAAGGCATGAAAATTGTTTCTGTTTGTTTCAGGTATTTAGTTTAAAATAGCTTCAGTGTTCTTGAGAGCACAGAGGGGGAAAAGGACAGTTTGAGGAGTTGTTTTCTTATTTTAAGCTTTTAAAAATTTCATCCTTTATTCTTTTTTTTTTCCCCAGGATACTTTGTTTTAAAATTTTATTTTGCAAACACATCTAAGCACATGCTTAACTTTAATCATTAAAAAGTCAATGGGATTTAAGCATGTGTTTAAAGGCAAACATATGTTTTAGAGCTCTACTGAATAGGAATGGTTTATTGAAGCAAGGCTATAGACAGGTTAATAAAATAGGTTAATATATGCAATCTGGAAAACAAAAAATTAAACAACATGTTTCTGGAATATTAGTGTTATAAGCATTGTCTCGTTCTAGCTCAATTCCCTAAATTACTATTGGATTTGTAATGTCCTTGACACTCTCTCTCTCTCTCTCTCTCATTTCTTGAAGAAATGCAGATTATCGTACCAGATCACAATCAGCTGGCTAAAGTGCAGCTCGAGGCTTCTGATTCTATCCAGAGCAACTCAGGAACAAAACAATCTCACTTCAAAAAGGAGTTTATTCACCAAAATTCATTTTCATAGAAAATCTGCCAAATCTTTTTTCCACTGACACATACCTGTAATTCCCTCTGTGTAGAATATCCTTGTGCTGTGATAAGAAGCAGAAAACACTGTGTTATTTTCTCAATATTTACTCCAGAACTGGTTCCACAAAGGTGCTTATTGTAAGAGAGGAGTTTATACTCCCATCAAAGGTTGCTTCTAAATAGATCATAAAACCCACTGTGAATATTTAAACCAAGAGGAATAACACAGTATCATATACTCACACAGTGTAATGCAGCAACACTCTGCATTTTGACATCTGCCCAGACAGATGTTTAGAACAAAGTTCCTCAGATTCTTCCTTCTTTTTTTTTAGGTTGGATGGAAAAGGAATCTGGGAATCATCTTTTATATCGGAGCTACTTAGTACAATTTAACTGTCAACAGATTAATTAATTTAAATGTAGGCTCACTGTGGAAGCCAAAATCTCACATAAGCCTTGAACAAAAAAAAAAAACAACAAAGAAAAAGAAGAATACCCTCCCAGCAACATCCTGACCTTAGGACATACACATATTTATACATGAGTAGGATGTAGGATTCCTATTTACACAGTCTATAGGGTGCACACAGAGTAAATATCTAAAATCCCACAATTTACCTGTTATCTCATCATCTTTAGCACAGGCAAAACCATCCCTGACACTCAACAGATATTTCCTCACTATATTCCTTCAGGAAGACTACATTAATTAGTAGTTACTAATTATTCTGCCCATAGCAACGCCGTTGGTATATATCAAGGCATATATTTATTTAAAGTGGGTGCAGAGGGATCTCTTTTTATAACTCTACATCTTGTGATTTCTGGGGTTTTTAGATCCATGTTGAAACATGCACATGACCACATGCTGACTGCCAAATTCATTGTGTTGTAGAGTATGTTTCAGGGAGAGTCCTTTAAACAGAGTTAGCAGGACTTTTTTTTTTTTTTTTTTTTTTTTTTTAAAGCTTGCTGGTTGGCTTATTTATTATGAAGGTTTGTCAGGCAGCATAGTTAAGTTAATCAGTAACCAATAAAAGATTTAAGTTCAGAGATATAAACGGGTTGATTTACTGCTCACAAAGGTTTTTGGCTATTCAACGGGAACTCGTGAAAACCTGTTGCTATGGTTACTTTGGAAACTGATACCTTTTTATACCCTGCTAATATATAGGAATTTGAGAGGTACCTATCACTCCCAGGGACCTATATGCAAATTTATTTTGTTTTTAACTTTTCACTTTTAACTTTATTTTTTTATTATTATTTTTGCTATGCAAATATGTAAATAATCCCAAAACTTTGTTTTGAAATCTCTGTGCTGACTCCAAATTTTCCTAACACCGGGAGAGTCATATCTCATCTTGTGTCCCTGCCTTGTTTATCACTTTTTGCAATCTCCACCAAAAATCAACCAGGCCACATCGTTTTAAAAACAAAGGTGCCAGCCAAAGGATACTCACATGTTGTTGCATTGACATCTTTTCCAGCATTTAAATCCAAAACAAGAAAAATCACAACATTAAATATACTTAAAATCGAATGTAAACTGTCCTGCTGAATTTTTTTTGCAGGGTCTTTTTGCTGTTTGTTTTTTGCATTATTTTTTATCTTACTGAACATATTACCCAACCTCACTGGTGAGTATTATACAAGTTTTTTTCCCTCTGACTGTTGTCATGATCATCTCAATGCTGAGCATGCAGTTTAACTTTGGCTTGGGCTGGCTGGAATATTTTGATTTTCCAAAAGATTGATGTGATTGGTCTCCCAGGGTCCAACAGAGACCAACAGGAAAGATTTCAAAAGACACTATGGGCTCCATACTCTTGTATTTTGGGGAGGCAATTTTTAGGTAATTTGTAGGAATTTACCAGTTGGGTTTTAAGAGCTTGCTGGCATTTAGGGTCAGGATGGAAAATGGACCATGATCATGCCTGCTCATTCTGTGTGTACCAACATTTCACTATCATCAAAAATCACTCTACTTTCCTCCAAATAAAAACATCTCCTGGGCCAATTTTTCCCAAACTATCAATCAAGGTTTACTCAGGCTTGTAGCAGGAATAAAGGCTGGACATTCCAGCCCCTGCCAAGGCTCTCCAGTGGAGGTGGAGGTGGGGCTGGACTGCTCACACTGCTCTGGATTCAGCCCACAAAACCATCAGCAGCTTCACCCAGCTTATTGATTATCAAATAAATGATGGCCACGTGTGACTCGTGAGGCTAAAGGTACCCTGCACCAAGGTGTTCTGATGACATCATCATAAACCCAGAGGGCAAAGCTCAGCTGGTTTATGATGTCACCAGAAGGTTTCTCTGGGTTGCTGCTGTAGTTCATGGTCATTATTTTCTGTAACAGAAAATTATTTTCTGTAGATGCATGTGCACCTACATCCCTGCAGGGTTCTGATCTTCATTGGCCTTCTTTTGATGTCTATATTTAAGCAAATATATTTTCATATATATATATATATTTAAATAACCACAAATTTTATATATGTATATATATAAAATAATGAATACTAATACTAATACTAATACTAATACTACTAATAAAATTTATATACATATATAACCACAAATACATATATTGCATATATTGTGTATGGACTTTTAATGTACATATCAAATTTGCATTTATACTTTTTATATAATTTTTTGTCCATATATATATATAATATTATTTTTAGATATGGATGTGTCTATAAAATTATATATATTTTTATATATGGATGTATATATATAGGATGTATATATATATATAATATATATTATTTTTATATATGGATGTGTCTATAAAATTATATATATTTTAATATATGGATGTATATATATAGGATGTATATATATAAAAATTTTATGTATTATTTTTATATATGAATGTATATATAAAAAGATTTTATGTATGATTTTTATATATGGATATATATAAGTTATATATATGACTTTTATGTATGGATGTGTATAGATAAATTATCTATATGATTTTTATATATGGAGGTATATATGTATATATTTATATATGATTTGTGTGTATATATATATATATATATATATATACTTTTCTCTTAAAATTTATTTATTTATTTATATAGTACATAACCTATTCTCAGCCAGTGTTTACTGGCAAAACATGAGCCAGAGTTGTACCCCAAGCTGGAAGAAGCCCAGCAGGAAGGCAGTGGATCTGGCCACCCCCCTGTGGAGCTGGAGCCCATACAGGATGGATGCTTGTCTTTTTTAATTATTTTTTATACTATAATTATTATTTTGCAGAGAAATCACAGCTACAAAGCATTTCCTAACCACCACAACCACTGGGGCTGGCAGCAGCCACAAGCCATTGATCTCCAAGGGATGCTGAATTTCCTCTACAAAGCAGCAGTGCAAAGGCTTGGTGCCACCTGACAGGGGGCAAAACAACCCTGGGGTAGAAAACACACACACACAGGGAATAAAATAAAACAGGCAGTAAAAAAAAGCTGAAAAATTCCACCTCTAGATCCTCTGTGGATCTAAAGATGGGGATCCCTCACCTTGGATCCTCAATGCACCAAGCCCTTTCCTAGGGAATGAGGCTCACATTTCCTTTGGAGGGAGGCAGGCAGGGAATCTCCATCATCTGCTGGCTTTGGCACAGCCAGAGCAGTGCACCACAGCTGGGTGGCTGCTCTGTGCCTTTTGGCCACACTGAGAGGCCCCACCACATGCTATGAAATGCTTTAATGTCCCCCCTGAACATGCTGTATAAATAATTTCCATATCCACTCAGTGCCGCTCACATGTGGCCCTTTGAAAGAGTTAAGCAAAAATTACAGTGCCCATATATCTTAGAGATGAAACAATGACATTTATAGGTCATTGTAAGCTGTTCATTAATTAATTTTTTTTTTTTTTTGGCCAGCCTTCCATATGGTCCATATGATGGCTCCTAAATGCTAAATTTGTCCTGCAGAACTGTGTTTTAACAAATAGATAAGTTTTAATACTGGGCTTGAAGGGAGTCTTTTAACATTTGGGCTAACTCAGGAAGGGCAGGTAAATAAACTTCCATCCCCACTGCAGCCTACAGAACCCTTTTTTGAGGCAAATAAAGAATGAAATTATTTCAGAGAATGAAATAATGATGTCCCTGATGTCCAGCCATCACCACAAAACGCAGCCACGCACCTTAGGAGGTGCTGCTCCATTTCTGCAGCTGAGGCAGCATCTCCTGAGGTGCATGGCTGTTGCTTGCACCTCCTCACTTTTGGGGAGGCTGTGGATGGTGCTGCAATGTGCTGTGCAGGAAGGGATGGGATGAGGAGTGGGAAGCAGAGTCACGTGCAGCACTTCCCTCCCTGGGAGGCAGCAAGGCCAGGGGAAAGGCAGCTGTGCCCCAGCACTGATGGGATGCAGAGGCAGTGCTTGCTTTCTGACAGGGGAAATTATGGATGAATTCCAGCAGGACTCACCTTTTTTCCTGTTCTTTCCTCCATCATGTTGATAACGTACATCTCCAGCCTCATCTGCCATCTCCTAGCCCCATCCCACCTCAGTGTCAGCTCCAGAACCTGACAGCCCCAGGTTTTTATATTTTACAGAGCTCCCCAAAAGCCAGTACCAAGAGAAAGAGGCCTTTCAACTGGCCTATTTAAAGTTCTATTAGTGATATTAGAGCCCTGATGTGATTCCAATTTACAGCAAGGCGTGCCAAAATCCCACCATGGCAATAAATTGATGTGTTGGTCTTTCCCTTCACAAAAGCAGTTTACAAGTCCTACTGCAGAGGGTGTAGGTGTTAAAGAGACATCTGACTGGCTCAGCTCTATCACCTCAAAAAACCTTTACAACTTCTTTACATGCCTAAAGCACAGTCTCATAAGTCAAAGATCATCACTCTTATAAAACAGACAGAAAAGCTGCAACTCAATCACATGCCAAGACACCACCAGGCCAAACAACATCCTTCAAGGCAGCACTTCCTTTCCAAACTGTGCAGTTCCTTGTTTCTACATCCTGTAGATGTAAATCCATTTGTTTATCTGCATGAAGTGCCTAGCCTGGACTACAGGCTAGTTGTTTGTAAACCAACATAAGGATTTTTCTTTGTCCTCGTGTGAAAGTCACTCTTGGGTAATCTGTTAATAATAATAATAATAATAATAATTATTATTATTATTATTATTATTATTATTATTATTATTATTATTATTATTATTATTATT
>JANPWX010000107.1:977084-988991 GCA_024734555.1 Trochalopteron elliotii | reverse complement strand
TTATTATTATTATTATTATTATTATTATTATTATTATTATTATTATTGAATTCCTTAATTGCTTGTGTAGAGACACAGAAAGAAATTCAGGTAGGGCTTCCTGAAGCAGGGGATCAGGAAATTAGACAAATAGAACTGGATCACTCAAATGTAGGATAACAGAGAATTGTTGTTAAATAGTCCAAATTCATCAAAACCCAATCATGGCACAAAGTTCAGAGGTTTCTGTTGAATCAGCATTGGTGTTCCTTGTGAAAACCTTTGTGGAACTTTATACCTTCAATCAATGGAAAACAGTTGCAGGGTTTTCACTGCCACCCAAGCAAGTGCTCCAAGCAAGTGTAAGTAGCCCAATTAGAAAGACATTCCCAATATTTTCCATGTATCTAAAGATTTTCCTTTACCAATTTTTTACATCATCAGTTCAACCCAACACGTTTATTGATTAGTTCAGTCTCTGTGTGTGCATGCAGGTATATAAGGAAAAACATCACCAACTCTCCTTCATCTGTAGATGTACATATGCCACAAACAATGAAATTTTGGGTGATTTGGAGCCTATTCCCCTTGCCAAAATAAAATTGCGAAGGGCCACGTCCTCAGTTTATATAATCTGTCTCTGATGCCAATAAAACTTGAAATATCCAACCCAGAGAAGTGGAAGAGCGTGGCATGTGATGAGATTGCTGGGAAAGATTGTTGAGCATTGATGGGTCACAGGAATACCTCAATTTCCTAGGAAAACTGGTTGGAAAGTGGCCATCCAAGTAGCCACCATGAGTAGGAAGAAATCTGTCGTCTTCTCTCCAATCTGAATGCCCATCCATGCTATTGGGAGAGAAAAAAATGTGGTGTTGTGGCAGAAGTAGGGCAAAGAAAAAAATGCTATCTGAACCATAATTTCGAAAGCAGAATTCTGACAAAACCATGTTTTGAAGGGGCTGCTCACAGGAGAGGCATTGTCATACCAGGTTAGAAGATAACAAGTATTGGCAAAATAAGGGCTAGTCTGTGCTCCTTCTCAGTTTCAGAATTATTGCTTATATTTCTACTTTCTTAACAAATTATTCCATTGACACTACAAAGCAGAGGGCTGAGAGTGAAGGATAATACACAAGAGAGCCCCTAGGCTGTTACTTTGGATTATAAGTATCTAATTTCAGTCATTTAAAGCAAATTCAGTTTTGTCAAAGACTCCAGTCCAACCTATAAAACTCAGGTCTGGTGAGCATGACAGCATGCCTTGGAGGAACAGGGCTACGAGAGGGGAAAACAAACAGCTCCATTCAACTCCTTAAAAGGCCTTATTTCATCTAACCATGGGGTTAGCACAACCCTCTTTGGTTATGTGTCCTCTAAGAGAGTGAGTAGTTGCAGTCACAAGTTGTTTCTTACCCATCCCATCATTTTGTGGGTTTTTTTCACACCACCAGTGGAGAAACTTCCATAACTGAGCCCAACAGAGCAGGGAAGGATGAGAAAGAGAGGGAAGAGAAGTATTAAGAAAGCAATTTTTGGCAAGGATGTGCCATTTGTACTTGCCCTTAACTCCCATGCATCCACTGTGACTATGAGTAAAACAAGTGCAGCTCTCCCCTGCACTGGGGGTAATTGGAGGTTACCCCTTTATTTCAGGGGACAGCTTCAAATTTCCTGCTGGATTTGTCTCTGAACAGCAATAAACAGCCATCCATAGGCCCTGTGTGGCAATCAACATACAAATTTCCCAATTTTTAGCTGCAGAAAGTGCAGTCTTGATTGAATCCCCTTTTATTTAAGGACTGTGGGCCTTGGAGAGCTTTAATAAATGGGAGATTTCTGTACCTTGAATTGCACAGTTCATCCTCCCATACACTTGTGAGGTCAACCTGTTTTAGACAGGAAATCTTTCACCAAGTTCCTCTTTGCTCTGGACTAAAAAGAGTTCCTCCAGCCACAATTTGAAGCGTGGTGTTACAACATGGGAAAACTTGAGACTACACATTCATTGCATCTCAAACTGGGGCTTGAACTAAGTCAAGGGCTTCTCTGCCTGAAGAATATGAAGAGCGAGATATTTAGATGGATTAGGAGAATTCCCTTTGTTATATAGACTAAAATATATAAATATATCTGTATATACATACGCATATATATAAAATTTACACTGTGCATCAGCCAAGTGTTTGAAACTTTGTAAAGGAGGAGCCACAGAGATTTAAATCAAGAAATGTATTAAAAATCATCGATTATCAGCCTCACTGTTTGCCTGCCTAGGGGCTAGCATGGCTGAGAGTAAGGGGGTAGGCGGGATGGTGATACAAGGCTGTAAAGTCTGATTATGAGGCCCAAGGACAGTGCTCTACTCTAATAACAGAAGGTCTACATGACTACATGCCTCCTGGTTTGGATGCAAAGAAAGGCCTGCTAAAAAATAAAAATAAGATATAAAATAAAATAAAATAAAATAAAATAAAATAAAACAAAATAAAATAACTGCTTATTTTACTAAATAAATAATATATTTATATATTTATATATTTAATTTTAATAAAAAATAATACAAAATAAATAAAATAAAGTAACTGCTTATTTTATTAAATAAAAAATAAAATTTATTATATTTATACCTTTATATATTTCATTTTAATAAAAATAAAATAAGATAAAGAACGAAATAAAGTAACTGCTTATTTATTAAATAAATAATATAAATATTTCATTTATATATTTATATATTTGATTTTATTAAATATTAAATAAAATAAGCAGTTAATTCTCACTCTCAGTTTCATCGTTGCAAGAGTTTTCCAGCCCTCATGCTGGGAAAAACAGGGGTGCCTATCCCAAGGGAAATGCTGACCTGTCCCAGCACCCAAATCCATGTTTCCCAGTAACAGCCCAGTGTCCAAGAGCTGCAATTCCCTGCTTTATTCCATGCCAAATTTCCCTACCACCCCAAAAAGGAGCCCAGCCCAGGCTGTAGCTGCCCCATCTGTGGCAGAGGAGGTGACCCCTCAGCGTGAGAACGTTTTACCAAAGAAAGAACCACCCCTCCAGCCCTCACGTTCCATAAACAAGATAAGAGATCCTTCCAGCCCAGGCCCTGGGGCTTGTGGCTGGGGCAGGAGGAAGGAAGCTGGGAGGGGAGCCCACAGCACTGCTGTCCCTGCCAGGCAGGGGAATGGAGAGGTTAAAAGGGCTCCTTCTTCCTCCCCAGGACAAAGATCTCCACCTCAGCTGTTCCCACCACTTTATCCAGCAGCTTGCTCAGACAATTGTGCAAAGACCACATTGTGCCACAGGACCTCAAGCTGCCACCTCTGTGGGTCTGAGGGAGTTTCCAAAAATGCTCCAAAATGTGTCCTTGGCTGTCTGCTGTTTCCTTGCTGTAACACCCTCCACCTCAGCAGCCTCAGTGCTTGGTGGCTCCTTTACTTATGTTGCTGACACCAGCCACGTGGCTGTGCTTGGCAGAGAAATTTGGTAAAGCTCTGTAGCTCTGAACCTACTAGACATATATCCAATATATCTAGTAGGAGATATACAGCAATAATAGAAAAAGGGCATCAAAAAATTAGAAATATTCTCCTATCATAAGCCTGAAGTGCACATTTTGGTCATTCCTAGTCCAAAGCTGAGCTGAAGACCTTCACCAGCAGCTGCCTGAGCTGGACAGCAGAGGAGATCCTTTATGTCCCCCAGGATGATGGCCTCTTCTCAAAGAGCATGATGGCCTCAGAGGAGAGGGCAATCTGCTCTCACACCGTGGCTGCCAGGCTCAACAGAGATGCAGAGACAGATGCTAAATGAGGCAGACCTCTCAATTTGGACTTGTACCCTGTTCTGATACAGTGTGGACACGGATTCAGGGGAAGAGCTGGTCAGATTTTGGCAAAAAACCCACAATATCCTATTGAAATGCAAGTCCTGGCTCCCATTCAGTAGCCAGACAGCTCCTCAAACTCAACAGAAAGCTAAATCTGGGTCCAAATCCGGACTCAGCCTCTTTAACATCCCCCTAATTACTGCCGAGTAATTACTGTGCAAGTAACAAACTGCTAACAAGTTCCAATAAAGAAAACGTTTTGTAAGAAGAGAAGGAGGTAGGGGGAGGACTAATTTGCCAGGTAGGAGGTTTTAATGCCATCAGGGAAGAAGATGTTGCTGGTCTCTTCCTTAACAAGGCTTGTTGTTAATTCTGCTCTGGGCAAAGGGATTTTAAGATAAGGGAAAGAAAGAAGGGAGGGAGGGGGAAGGGGGAGAATTTTAAAAAGGAGCAATCCAGCCGGGAAAGAAAATGTAGGAGATAGTTTCAGTTTCTGCTGCAGTCTGGGTTGAGTAGGGCTTTACTCCTGCTGGGACCCAAGGCTGTGTGGGAGCTCTGCCAGGCCAGTCTGATTGCCATGCTCCACCAAAAAAAACCCCTCTGTGGGCAGCAGCTGGGAAGGGAGGTGGAAATCCCACTCACAGGGACTGAGGAAGCAACATTTTTTGGGAAAAACTAGCCCTGCTTTTTCATCATCATCTCAATGCTCACAGTGATGCCTTGGGAAGGCTGACCTGAAACAGAGACTGGACAGAGCTGGAGAATAAAGTAGGGATTTATTGAAAGGCCTCCAGGATCCACCTTGGGCAGGACAGGGCCTGACCAGGGCTACACCCAAGGTGGACTGAAAATGGTCACAAAAAGGCTGACTGGTCACAAGGTCTCACATTTTGATAGGTTTTATTCCATTTGCATCTTGGGGTTTAATTGTCCAATTCCAGGTTCAGGTTGTGAGGTCCCATCCTTCTTGTTCCTCCCTTCAGCCCACCCTTGTCTGTGCTTTTGGGCCTGAAAGTTGTCCCTGGTGTGCAGCAGGAAAAGGATTTATTTTGTCTCCCTACTCTGTGAAGAGAGCTGACTAACATTTACTATGAGGCTCAGAACTGCACCCCTGGACAGCACAGAATCTGAAAACATGAAAACTAAAACTTAAGGCATCAGCAGCAGTCAGTGGTATCAACTCAAACCACTGGCAGCAGCTCACTTCAGCAAGTCAGGGATAGAGAAAGTTAACTACAAAGCATCTCCCACCAAGGGGCAAACTGAGGCACCCTAAGCCAGTTTTCCATCCCATCAGGCAGTGTCACCCAACCCTGACTCTGCGTCGTGTCCTTGGAAGCTGAAATCCCATCGATTTGTTTTTCAACTTGTGCTCGGACACATTAGGTACCCTGCAAGAATTAAGGTGGCTGCATCAGAGTGCGTGATGATTAGCACATCAAAAGGCATTTGAAAGGGAAGTTTGCTGTTAATTTACTCTGAAAAAGACAGTGACAAACGGTGGGGTTTTTATCCTTTATCTCTATCCAGGACACCAGTAGGGCGGGAAAGGGTTGGGGGTTTTTTGGTTTGTTTTTTTGGTGGGTTTTTTTTTTTTTTTTTTTTTTTGAACACAAGAGGTTTTCCAGGGGATTTCCCAGGCTTGGGAAAAAAGTCTTTGGCTGAAGTTTATGTTTCTGGTGTTGCATGAGTTATCAGGACCCGAATAGGAGCTGACTTAATCCACCATTGTTAGATGCTGGTCAATGCCAGGGATGGTTGCACCTGCCTGCACATGCTGCCCTTGTGCTGTCATCAGCAAATAGCTGAGCACTTCAGCAGCAAACTGATTTTATAGCTCTGAAAGGCTCTGTAGCTTCTCTGAGTGCTCGGGCCTCACTCACAATTACTTTCATCCCCAAAAAGTAAGCTCCTGAGGTTGCAATCCCCATCTGAGCCTTGTTCTCCTCCACACCCTTCCCATATGAACGTTTGCCCAAGCACTCACTTTGATGTCTGCACGACATGGATGTTGTTCAGGAAAAGTTATTGGGTGAGTCACTGGGCTGGGATCCACGGGCAGCTCATCCTCCTCCAGGTAGGCTGAGGAGTGAGCAGCACAAAAACTGCTCTTGGGGTTAAAGCAGATTATCCCCTGAAGAGCAAATTCCTTTATTGCTCCAGAGTCTTCAGCATCTTCAGCTGGGTTTGCCAGAAGCGCCAAGCTGAGGCTCAGCTGCTTGGCCTCAGCATAAAAGAGACAGTCCAGGAATTAATTTAAAGGGTTAAGCTGTATATAAACCTCTGCAGTTTGGCAGATATCAAAGAGCAGCACTGTTGCTTAAAAAAATTTACTTTTTCCAAGCTAGACACAATAATTGGGGAGTGGGAGTGACAACCTAAACCTTGTCTTGAGCTGCCAGCTGGTGAATTCCCCACAGGAGGTATCTAACCTTCCCTCTTGGAGAAGAAAACATCCCCCACGTACCCAAAGAGTCAGAACAGCAGCAGAACCAGATCTGAATCTGGACTGAAAGGAGTCAGATTAATTTCTATCTCTCAAGTAGATGCTGGAGCAGTTTAAACTCTGTTCAAGCTGATAGAGCAGTTTAAACTTCAGTTCTTGCTAATTATAACTGTTCTTTCTGCACAAATGCACTTATTTTCTCCAGCCACCAGTTCTGCAGACCAACAGTCAGGAAGTTAATGTGTTCATCCACGAGGTTTAACAACTCTACCTTCACACCTTAAGAATTGCTGTTATCGAAAAAGCACAGTTGGTGACAGAAGTTACAGCTCACACAGCATCTCAGCATCTATTAGTGTTGCTAAAGCTGCATCCAGCCCCACCTTTGCAAATGTTAAAGGCACTGGGTTTACTTCTGTGAAGTAGTAGGAGATAGTAGGAAAAATGTGTTTACTTCTGTGAGATTGTAGGAAAAAATGTATTTAAATTTATAGTTGCTCGTGTTGAATGTCATATACAGATGTGCAGGACCTACACCTTCACAATCTGGTTCTACCCTTGCAAACATGTTGCTGGGCAAAAAAAAAAATAAAATTTGCTCTGGTGATTATGCATTACCTAGAAATTAAAATAGATTGTGTAGACCATAATAAATACATGCCTGAAAAAATATAAAGAATGTGTGGGAATGCCTATACTTTATCTTAACATTTCCTGGCAAAATAATTTCCTTATGGTGTAATCAAAAATGGAAAGCCAGCACCTAACTAAATTAAGTGCCACAAGCATTAATAATGGTTAAAATTACCGTTCAATTTATTTTTATATTGGATGATCTTCAAAGTTGTAGATTGAGAATTGCTGAAACGTTTTAGGGATTTGTTTCTCAAATCAGAATACTTCAGAGATGAAAACATTAACTTGAATTTTAACATACAAAAATCCTTAGCGAAAGGAAATAGATGTATTTTTTACAAAGAAGAAAAAGAAAAAGGAAAAGAAAAACTTTAAAAGTTCCCCTGATAGTTACAGATGGTTTAATCTTTGGAACCTATTATGCGTTCATTTTCCCTTCAGCATTAATTATACATAATTACCACCACTTTACCCATACCCTTTCAAAAAACGAAATCTGTTTACATTTTTCACATACGTTACATAAACGCAAGATTTTTTTAACGCCGTTTTTTTTTTCCCCCCCAGAAACGGGATTTCAATTCACCTCCTGAAGGACAAGGGGAGCCCAGCGCGCCGCAAAGCGGTGTTATTTAAGTCCCTTTAATACAGCTTAATTACTTTTAAACTCTGGAAGCGATTAGCTTATCACCCTTTGAAGTGGCACAGATGAGGTTGCGGTGCTGGGATGGGGAAGGCGCGGTGGCTGCGCGCTTTTTTAAGCGGTTCCTTGCGCGGAGAGATGCGCCCGGCCGCGGCCGGAGGAGGCTGGAGCTGCCCCGTCCTGCGAGGACAGCCAAGGCAGGAGGCTGGGGAAATGATAACTCACGTTCTGCTAAGGAAAGGGAGGCTCTGGTTAAGGCTGAGAGCAGCGCTGGTGCTGTTAAAAGACTGGGAGAGGAGGGTTGTTCGCGCTTTTCAACCTTATAATTTTACCCTGCGCGCAAACCACGAAATTGTACGGCTCAACTCTTCCTCCTTTTTTTTTTTTTTTTTTTTTTTTCCTCCCTTCATTCTTTCTCTCTTTTTTCCCTCTCTCTCCCGCCCGTCGCAGATCGCTGTCAGGTGGCTTTTTTTTTTTTTTCCTTCTTTTTTTTTTTTCTTTTTTTTTTTTTTTTTCCCCGGCCGTGCAAGGATCAAAGCGCCCGGGTGGAGAAGCGCGCATTTGTGGCGCTGACACACGATCGCCCTGGGCAGGGGCACCGCGGCCGCTCCCCCGGGCCCTTCCCCTCGCAAAGTGGCATTTCCCCACGGGCTTAAAAGGGTGGTTTTGGGATATTTTTTTTTCCTTTTCCCCTGTGGGGAGACTCATTCCCCAGTTGTTTCATCTGCGGGTGCTTGGGAGAAGGGGGAATGCCAAAGGAAGGGGGCACCTCCCCACCCGCCGACCCCAAACTCTCCTCGCCCGGCAGCAGCTCCATTATTTGCATGTCATGTTTATAACCTGGTGGAAACCAAGACTGATATTTGTGGTCGGGGAGAAGATGACTTTCACCTCTCCGGATCACTCTCTTAAATAAAAAAGAATTGACCAGCTATGGGCGTAAGCATTTATCTTGAGTTTGCGGTCATTATCTTTATTATATTGCCTCGGCAATAAATAAATCTAGTAGTTACTACCCCACAATAAAACCGTAGTATATGGGACACCTTACTATTACTTTCTTAACAATCTGCCATCTCTTCACCTCTAAATCTTCCCTGTCTGCTCCCGGCCCGCAGGTGCGGAGCCTCCGCGCCGCTGCCTCCTCCTGTCCCTCCCTACCCTTCTCCTTTCCCTTTTTCCTGGTGATTCCTCACCCAAGAAGCGCCCGCAGGTGCCAGTCCTGCTCTCGGGCTGCCTTCACCCCCGTGATGAAGCATTTTCGGGGGTCCCCCGCCGTGGGCATCTCCTGGGTGGGATTTCCCCGCCATGGGCAACCCCTCGGGGTGTTGGTGATCCCTTTATGGGCATCCCACAGCTCAGTGTCCACCTATGGGTGTTCCCCAAGTGGGTTTTCCCCGTGGGCAGCCCCCAGGTAGGTGCTCCCCCCATGGGAACCCCTGAGAGCAGGTGGGACCCCCCCCCCTTGGGACCATCACCTCCACCCCAAACTTTCCACCCCCGATCCCGGCCCACGGGGGTGCTCCTCTCTTGTTGGGGGCTGAACTTTGACCATCCCCTTTTTTGGGGGGAGTTTTTTTTGCCAGAGGGGACCGAGGAACAGCTCCAAAGAGAAGGTTCAGCAGAGAAGGAAAGCGCTGCCGCAGCGCCAGGGAGATTTCACCAGCGCTCCCTGACTCCCGCTGCTTCTCTGCTTTTTTTTTCCCCCCTCCTCTATTCCATAGGTAAATGTCCACGCAGTAATATTTATTTACAGTCAGGATTCTGCACGTATTTTTTTTAATTGTATTTTTTTACCGGGGTGATTCCTTCTCGCTTTTAAAACAAGCGGCTTGGAAAAATATTCCCATTTGGGGCAGGAGCAAAGGAGAGGAAAAGGGGAGGGGGGGTGGAAGCATTTTTATTTATACCTTTGACATTTAAAAGAGCATAATTAATTTGTCCTGCTTGCATTAACATTGTTGAGGAAGGTTTCAGAAAGCAAACCAGCAAAGGGAAGGGGGGAGGAAAAATAGAAGCTCGCCTAGAAAGCTTAGGATTTTTTTTTCCCTCTTTCAGATGTGTAATCAATCATTCGAGTAGGAGGCAGCAAAATTGTAAAGATTCGATAGATTAAAATGCAAATGAAAGGTAGAAAAAGAAACATTAACATGGCAATCAAAGATTTAATAATCGTAAATCACGGTGGGGTTTTTTTGTTGCAGCTGCAGTTTGTGTGTTTTTTATGTTTTAATCATGTTCGTTCTATAAATAAATAATTTCTGAAACGAGACTAATTTTTCACTATTTTAACCGTGGGCTATGGCACTAATTTTTTTTTTCTTTTTTAATGTATGGAACTCCAGATTGCAAACTATCAGACCAGAAAAAGGGGGAAAAAAAGCTAAGTTGGATTAGTTCACATTTGAAATTTCAAGCACCATGTCTTCGCAGTGCCGACCGCTTCACTTTCCAATTGAAATCCTTAAAAAGTTTATTTGGAATCATGAATGTTTCTGTAAAAGCGGACAACGGCGTTTCTTTGCAAGGCTAAAGGTAGCGCCAACCCTCATTCCTGGAGGAAATATGGGAAAATATATATAATGTGTGTATACGTGTGTGTGTTGTAATTTCTTTTCCCTTTTCCCTATATATGTACGTACAGGAAAAAGAACAATAACACTTAGGGCTGTATTACCTCCAACTTAAAGCGTTGCTAAATTTCCAGGGGAAGATTAAAGAGGGGGAAACCTGGGGAGACAGCTGATTAATGCGGTGAAGGACAAGCAGGAGAGGATTTGCTCTCCCCCCTCGGTTTAGCGCGGCGCCTGAAAAGGGGGAAGCTCCGGGACTGCTTGGGATGGTCGTGGCAAAGCCAGCATCCTTCTGTTCCGCCTCACACGGGCTCGCCTTTGGTACCCCCAAATCCCGGGTTATGGGGTGCCCTGGCTCGTCCTCTGGGGAAAAAAAAAGAAAGGAAAAAAAAAAAAAAGGCTGGAAGATAATTCTTTGAACTTTTTGGGCTCGCTGGACGGAGTTCATTTTTCACGGCGAGGAGGGGAAAAAAGGAGTTAATCTTTACTTCGTTGGCAATCTTTATAGAGCCGAGGGAGAGAGAAGGGAGAGGAGGAAAATCCCCCGTCGGCTGCTCCGCTTTGGGGGTTTTGCGGCAGCGTCGCCGGTCCCTAAAGCGCCCTCGGCGGAAAGAAAGAGGTACAAAAACCAGCTAAATGCGGGGAACGAGCCGCGTTTCTGGTGGGACCTTCTCCTTCTCGCCGAGGGGGGCCCATGCCCGTCCTGCTCCCCCTTCCCCAGCTCCCCCAGTGCCCCGGGCAGCGCTCCCTGCCGCCGGACCTTTCCTCCGGGCGGCCGAGGGGATGCTGCGGGAAAAGGACCCCCGAGGACCCCCGCACCGCAGCCCTCCAGGCTTGGCATTTGGGGGTAGAATTCCCCAATGTTTGTTTCTTTTTCTCCACCCAAATCACATTATACCCACTCGAATTTTTTTTCCCCTTGCCGGAGCCCTGTTTTAATCCCCATTCCCCCACCCCAAATTTGGGGTGTCCCAGCAGCCCGGCCCCTCCGGGAGCTGCGCTGCCCGGCTGCCGGGGCTGCTCTCCAGGCGGTGCCCGGGACTTGTCTGTGCCAGGCGGGGAGCGGGGCCGGAGGGGGGGGGTCCGGGGGCCGGGAGGGTCCGGGGGGGCCCCGCCGCCTCCCGCAGCCCCTGACCCCGGCATGCACGGCGCGGCTCCATTGATCATCCCGGCCCGCCACCCCCTCCCTTTATGAGATAATGCAATTACAAACATCAATAAGAAGCTGCGAGGGGAATCATTATGCGGTGACAGTGATAAATGACGGTGCAGAAATAGCATGCTTCTTTTTTTTTTTTTTTTTTTTTTTTTCCCCTCCTTCTCCCCTAACAATCCAGGGGCTTTGGGGGCTGAGCACAGTCACCAAGGTAACAGATGACATCCAAAATGGCACCAAAGGAAAAAAAAAAAAAAATGAACAGTCTTTCTTTTCGCCTTTCACTCTTTTCGCCCTGCTCTTCCAAAAGAGTTTTAGTTGGGGCTTTGGAAGCAGCTGCCACACAGGCATGCGGGTATTTCCACACGCATTAAAGGGACGGGGAAGGCTTGCTGGCTGTCACACACAAAGCACCAGCCCGGCCCGGGAGCTGAGCAGCCACCTCCAGGAGGCACCGGGAGCTCCCATTTCCAGGCGGGATCGCCCCCGCACCACGCACCGCTCGTCCCTGCCCGCGGCCGGGGACAGCCCGCGGGAAACGTTCCGTTCTCTTTCATATACCAATATAAATATAAATATATATATATATACGTTATCGTAGCAAGGTCAGGGGAGGAGATAAACGCTAATTCTCTTTTCCACGCA
>JANPWX010000107.1:890665-970665 GCA_024734555.1 Trochalopteron elliotii | reverse complement strand
AAGACAAATGTTTGAAATCTACCAGTCGGCAGCCGCAGAACAAACGTCGTGGTGGTGTTGTTGTTGTTGTTTTTTGTTTGTTTGTTTGTTTGTTTTTCCCTTAAGCTACTGAGCATGAATGTCCATCACTTGTCCGCTCACCGCCGGCTCGCCGGGGTGGAGCATGGTGGGGCTTGATGCTGACATGGGCATTCCAGGGTGGGGTGGTCCTCCATGCATCATCATCGCTGGGTGGTGAGGGTGTCCAGGAATGTAGGTATGCATGGGGGGGCCATGGCGCAGCTGAGCAGGATGGGGGGGCATCTGGGGCGGCGTGTAGCTTGGCTGTCCCATGTTCATACCCATTGGACTACCCCGAGACACATAATCCCCTGGCATACTTTGCAGCCCTGCAGGAAAAAAAAAAAGGGAGAGAGAAAAGAGGGTAGTGGTGAGTGGTGGGGGACTGGATGGGGGGTGTTGGAAGCCTCCAGCCCGAGGAGGGATGTGGAGTCATGGGCGTGCGAGCCCTGTGGAATCGGGAGTCTACGTATGGACTCAACAGGAATGTCCTCCAGGTCAAAAAAAAAAACCAGCAAACACCACAAGAACATCCTTCCCCTTCCAAACACAGAGTTTTTTGGAGATAAAACAGCTTTCTGCTTTTATGGATAGGAATGGAGATGTTCCTGATCTCTGGAAGCGTGCCAGAGGCAGAGCCAGCCCGGGGATGGCCAACGTCACACTCAGGTGGGCTCCAATCCCCATGGCCCTACTTGATCCACCTGCCTTTGCTTTCCCACACTGGGAATACCAGGCAGAGAATCTGCAGCAGCCAACGAGGGACTCGGGAGGAGCGATGGGTTAAATAGGTGTCAAGGTTTATCAACAGCTATTTATTTAGCTCTCCAGCCTGATCTCTTGGAATCTGTCCCAAATATTTGTGCCCATTCAATCCAGCAAGGCACATACATCACTGAACAAAAGGCCTCGTACAAAGCCGAAATTGATAGGATTGCTAAGTATGATTGGTAAATCAAACTCATATTTTTAGACACATTAAAATATATACATAATCAATAACAGTTATCAATTATTTCTTTATCCCCTCCCCGATCACCTCTGGCTGTAAAAAAAAAAAAAAAAAAAAATCGGACGCGCAACCCCAGTCAAACATTTCAGTGGGTTTGGGGAGAACAATAAGGAAAAAAAAATTGGACCTAAAACAATAAAACCTCCTGCTTTCTGTGGGCCTCTGCCTTCTGCTTGGATTGCTGTAGCTGATGGGAACTGACAGATGTATTGTTTCGGAGAGCTATAAGCTCCATAATCATCAAGGGTGAAAGGCATACGCTATTGCTAAGTAGGTTCAATTGGCTTTGGTTCTAAGTAAGAGCGCGCCGTGAATGCGCCGAACACCTTGGAATCAGGTCTCAAGGCTCTAGCAATGAATAGCTGCTTAATCTAGCCTAAAGGAACAGTTTTGAACTAATGAAAATTGCTTATAAAATATACTGTACTCACAGCTCTTTAATCAAAAAAGATGATAATATTTTTTGTAATAACCTATTAATTTAATTGGTCACGAAGCATAAAATACATCATTTAAATTTAATTGACCCAGAAACTAAGAAACAATATTTAAATTAACTAAGCTAGAAATTTTCATGATGAGGTAATAAGGCTATTGCATTCCCAAGCTCAGAGGAATGTTTTCACAGCTAATTGTTAAAACTTAGTTTTGACTTGGGCTTAGAGAAGACTACTACGAAATACACTTGCCCTGGGTAACTTCAAACCCTATGTTAATATAGGCTGGGGGCACAACAAAGATGCTGAAATAACTCTTTTAACTCCAGAAAGAGAGCAAGAGAAACAGAATGAGGCACCATTTAAACATGGTACCAAGTGTCTGGGTGTTTCAAACCACTTTACTATTAAAAAACAAAACCCCAAAAATTTTGTATAATGTATTTTCCCCTAGAAAAAGACAAGAGGGGAAGAAAAAAAAAAAAAACTGGGACAGTTTTTCTAGGCTTCCTTTGCGAGGCCTGCCACTGAAGATTGCATTAATGATCTCTATTTTTGTATACTGAATAAGTCAAATCCATTTGTCACACTGCAAGTGATGGCATACTTAATTTGGATATAGTCAATTAGCCTGGGCTAAGCTCCATAGCCTGCTGCGCACACCTCTATTTTGTATTCTCTCTTTTTCCTTTGCCACACGTAATCCCATTATGACGGACAGACAAAGAGAAATAAACTTGAAAAAAAAAAAAAAATCAAAGTTTCGTCCATCGCTTTCCAAAACGCAACTAAGTGAAGCCGCTGGGTTTTGCTTGGGGTTTTTTTTTTTTTTTTTTCCTACCCCACGAGAAGTCTCCGTTTGGCTTTTTTTTTTTTTTTTTTTTTTTTTTTGATGTCTTGCAGGTTAGCGGGGAGAAATGTAACTCATGCATCAACCGCGGTTAGACAGATTTATGACACTTTGGGGACATGCTCTTTTCCTCTCCCTGCGCTGCCTGCAGACCGCTTACATTTTGCAAATCAGTCTGTTGCCAAGGCGACGGGCTCCCCCCCCCTCCCACCTCTCCCTGGGCTGCTCCTTGTTTTGTCATGTGCTCGGGGGATGGATAATAGCATCAATGTATGGCGGCGTCGGTGCGCGGGCAGCGTCGGCGTGCGGGACGGCAGGAGCGCGGGCGGGAGGGTTCGGGAAGCTGGGAAAGCTTGAGCTGAACCAGAGGGGAGAGGAAAAACCCAAAGGAGCCCACAGGCATAGGATGGATGGATGGATGGATGGATGGATGGATGGATGGATGGATGGATGGATGGATGGATGGATGGATGGAGAGGAAGGAACAAGCATGAGGCTATGGGCAGGGAGAACATAGGGAGATGCAAGGAGACGAATATCCCTCGGATGGAATGAGAACAAAGACCTCGTTTGTACTTACTTCCCCCTGGCTTTGCCATTGGTTACCTAGGTGAAGGTTACATGTAGTGCCACTGCCCCTCCATGCCCATATTCATGCCCATTCCACTCATAGGTCCTAGAGGGAGATAAAAAATCCAAGAAGATGCCAGAAAATGAGCAAAGTCAACAGATAGCGCCAAAAGCCCCTTTCCAAAACACAGCACCGCAGAGAGGGTCCAGGACCTCCGGAGCGAGGAGATGCCTGGTTCCCCTCGGTGGTGTGGAAGGCAGGCAGAAGACAGGTGAGGCAAGGCAGGCAGCTGAGGCAGAGGGCTGAGGTGTGTTTTACCTGTGGTGGCACGACCAAGGCCACCAGTGGGTAGGTGATGCTGTCCCAGGGGCTTACCTGGCGCTCGGATGCCCATGTGCTGCTGGCCGTCCATCACGAAACCTCCCATTGGCTGCCCGTCGGGGTTATAGGGTGTTCCTTGACTTACTGGAAAGGTGCAGAACATTTCTTCTTTTAGAAACAGCCAACACCTCTTCTCATGGCATCAAGACACAAACCCCCCACCCACAGGCTATCAATGTTAGCTCTAAAAAGAGGGGGAAACATCTACTGTGTGAATTTAGTGAATTTAGCGGTCGGGCTAACAAGCGTGCTTAGTTTGGGCTTAATTTTCTCCTGCAAGTTTGGAAATGAAGTTAGCAAACTGAAATCCCTGAGACATGAGGAGCCCCGGCTCCAGCTGCTGCCGCTGCTGACGTCAATGCAAAAACCTGTAGAGGAGCCGGATTTTATGGCTGGAATAGTCACACTGAAATCTCAGTGTGTTAAATTACACCCTTGTGCCTTCAAAAGGCCTGGACCTGAACACATCCATGCCAGATATTTATGTCTAATGACAAATAATCAAATGTACTTCAAGAGGAAGTGTGGCCCAGAGGCATCTTGGACAACGACGCATTTGGAGAGTTTGGCAGCGAGACTCGGAAAACAAAACCAACTGGGAGTAATGGGCTATGATAATCCTTGATGGTAAATACCCACAGAGAGCTCAGAGCCAAGACCCCAAATAGAACCAACATGTGGAAACTTAAAGTCTTTCAAAAAAAAAAAAATAGAAATACACACCCCCAAAGTAAACAGCAAATGCTCAGCAGTCCCAGAAGAAGAGCCAAGGGACAAAAGGACCCTATACAAGTTCCACTACCTGAACTGGAGGTTTTTCACTGTACATTAAAAGCCAGCTTCAGAAGTAAGCTGGCTTGGGTTATTAAAGCACATAAAGCTCTACCTCATTGAATGTCTTTGAACTTTACTGAGTCCCACAAGTGATTCTGACCCCTTTGCCCTTTTGACAGGTAATAAAGTTTACAGCAATTCCACACCAAGCCATGCACCAGGGAGTGGTCACAGGAGCAGAAAGAGCTGGGAACGAAAACTCCAAACAACTACTAAAAAAAAGCCCAAGAATAATTGGGATCACGTACAGAAAGTTCAGTCACGGAACGGAACATTTTAGTTTCCCTTTTTGAATTTTCAATGTCTTTTTTTTTTTTCCAGAATGATTAGAGTCATAATGAAAGAAAGCTGGTTGCATTTTAATTGTCAGTCACTCCCAGCATTCATTTCTCATTTATTTACCAGGTACTAGACCTCCTGGTGAATGGCTTGAGGATGGTTTTTGCCTCTGTGACTTGAATACAGTTACTATTGGGGACTTGCCTGCTCGATTGGACTGGTCTATCATGGGCTGAACTATTCTTCTTCTAGCATTAATAAACCTGCAAGAAAAAAAAGAAGGAAAGCAAATGGTTAGGGAAGGGATGTCTTCCACCCAACCCCAAGCCCTCTGGCCCTACCGTGGTGCTCTCCATCAGGTTGCATGGGGATGCAAATACTGCTAAAACCTCTAACCCTGATGACCTTTGAGAGCACAACCTTGGGGTTTCCAAGCTGATTTATGTTTGCCTGCTTTTTACCACAGTTGGACACTTCCATTTCATCTTTTCATGGGGGAATTAGCCGAGTTTTCAGGAAACAATGCCAGCAACGCTTTTCTCAATACAGAATGGGGCACCAAAAAAACGTGTGAAGCCGGCGAGATGCTCGTGAGGGCATCTGCTACCTCCCCCCTCATTAGTGTCATTTCTGCCTTATGTCCTTTGACTTCTTTTTCCAATTTTTTTTTTCTTTATCAAAACCTGTCCCTACCTCTTGCAAACCTAATTCCCTTTTAATGCCCACTATTAAGATAATGAACTGTGATGGCAGAACCCCATCAAATGAGGGAACGTCTGGACTTTTATCACCACTAAGTCACACTGCTGGGGACTTCAGAGCCATGCATTCCTCCTAGCCATTTCTTGGTGGGCTTTTTCCCCCCCTCCCTCTCTTTATGCAAAGTCTGAGGGGGTCAAGGCGAGGTCATAGCTTTACAGTAATTGAATTTATAATCCTGTTTTCTCCAGCTAGGCCTGACCATTTACAGCAAACATCTTGTTAAACTGTAATTACTGGACTACTGAAAATTCCCCCCCGAAGAATGAAAAGATCTTTGGAAATAACAAAAAAAAAAAACCAAAAAAAAAACCAAAAAAAGGAGGTACAGTCATTTTTATAAATAGCTATCTGCAACCCCACTCCTTGTGTTTTTTGTAGCTCTTTGCCTCAGTTAGTCCTGCAATACTTATTTGCAAATGTTCAAAATAATATGGAGCAAAACAGAAGAAGGAGATAGATCACAAGTACCCTGGTCTCATCATGGTGCTGAAATCAGGAGGCTGGGAACCATGGCAGGGAACCTGTCTGAATGAAGACCATTTGAAGAATCTCCCTTGAGATTTCACTCAGCAGAAAGTTTACTTAAAATCCACTTGGAAAAAAATCTCCATTGAGACTTAGCCACCACAAAGCTACAGAACCAGACTTTGTGCTCTCTGTGAGAGAGAAAAGGAATAAGGAAAATACGTGTGCCAGAATATTTACTAGTAAAGGAAGAAGTGTGAATGTGGGCTAAGTCACAGCACTCTTGTAAAATGGGATAGGAAATTCCACAAAGGAATACTTGATGCTTGTTTTCATTGCCTTTGCCTGCAGTGGCTTAACAGGAGCTCTCCTACCACAGAGATAAAGCCACCAGAACCTTTCTATGGGAATCAGCTCTGCCCACCCATTTGCCTACACCAGAGGGGAGAAGAATAGCAAACCACTGCCCCATGCTGTTCCTTTTGCCCTCATCAAAGACCAGCACACTGACTTCAGACTCCTCCTATCTCCCATTCCCCACTGACACCCTTTACCCAAACTCCTGCAAAAATCAATCAAGATGTTGAGTCTTTATCCAACCTGTCTTGAAGGAAACGGGCTCAAAGATACCAAACCCGGGTGCCAGTCTGGAAACCTTACACCTGAACTAGGTCATGTTTTGTCAGCAACAGTATTGGATCAGTTTTTCTACACATTTTCAATGAACACCCCCTCTCGACTTCAGCCAACAGTGTTGCAAATCAGTTTATCATTATCTTGTACAAACCATGAAAATTAGAATCATGTGAGCAGAAGGTTAGACTAATTCTCCTTTCTCATTATAAGCACAGGTGTAGCACAAACACCAAGTGAAATAAGCAATTAAAAAAAAAAAAACCTGCTTTTTTTCCCCCATTAGCTGCCTTAGCTCCATGACCAATTAGAAAATTGTTTAATATCTGTAATCTGCATTTGCAGAAAGCAATTTTCACAGTAACTCTTCGAAGTAAAACAACACCACAAAACCTCAGCCCTTTTTTTTTTTGTGAGTCTGGCAAGGCTTCTGCTGTGTTTACTCCCATCCCTCTCCTGCCCCACTGCTAGGACCTGGTAGTGTGGCAGGAGGAGAGGGGTAGCTGTGAGAGTGGTCACCAAAATAAATTTTTACCCCAAATAAACACTGAGCAACATCAGGCATGTACAACCTCAACTTCATTTTTTCTTCCTTCTCCAAACTACAAGCACTTTAAAGATGAAGGGGGAGCGCCTCAAAATAATAAACTGTATTATATATAGCATTGTTTATATACCAATACACTAGAATAAACTACATATCTAGAGTTTACCAATAATTACCCACAAGATGTGCCTATGGTAAAACATAATCTCACCTGTTTGCCCCATGCTATATCTGCTTTAAGAACATTTTACACACAGGTACTTAACAGTTATCTCCTTCCTACGCATTCGTGTTAAGTATTTTCTATAAGTAGCAATTCTGCCAAACAGCTCAGTGTTTGGATGTCTTTGGGGGGAATTCAGACACAAGAACATTTTCCTTCTGGGCAAAGTAATAAAATGACATTCTCGCTCCTCCCACTAGAAGTCAAACGGAGGTCAGCTCCCCATCCTTGTATCTGTTTAAATAAACTGGTCCAGCTGTTTGTTTCCAGGATGCCCTTTAACCTTCTGTCCCATCCTCCCTGCCTTTGTAACACAACGCTTTACTTTGCATTATAGTAGGCTCCAAACCACTACGCATTAAAAAAAAAAGGAAAAAGAAAAAAAAAAAAAGAAGAAAGTATTCACTTTCAAGTTTCTTCCTGCATCCCAAACCTGGAATTCGTAAGAACCTATCAGATTAAAACAATTAGCTTGCCTTGAGAGAGCACAATGCAGGCTGTGGTGTTTATAAACCACATTTGAGAACTCTTTGCAAGCAAAACTGTGAGTTCGCTGTGGCTGCAGAAATACCCAGGAATGTGGTTAATTTCTTCATACTCCCAGTTTTTTTCTTTGAGAGAAGGGCCAGGATCTTTTGATCACTCTCTGAATTTCCAAAGTGCCAGGCTGATTTGAACGTCAAAAAAACGATGGAGCAGAAAAGCTAACAGGAATAATCTCCCTTCCCCTTTTCCCAAAACCTCACATTCACCTATCTTAAGAGAAAGATACTCTAAATCACTCTAATCTTTAAAAATTCAGAGAAATCAGGACCCAAAAAAGATATTTGCATACTAACCACTACTGAAAGGCAGTATTACCAAAATACAATTTAACATAAAACTTGAGACAGACGTATAGTCTTACTCATGCGAATAAAGACCAAATCAGGCTCAAAGGCTTGTATGAAGTATTTTTCCCCACACCAGTGCTCTGAGTTGTGGTATCTTTGCTCTGATGAGGAAGGATTTTTTTTTGTTGAGTTTTTTGCCTCAAAAGAGTTGGATCAATGGTGGTACAACAACATAATATCCCTCAGTGTACAAGTTGCACTCAGCAAAGCGATGCCTTGGGGTCCCTTTTCTTTTTTTTTTTTTCTTCCTCCTTTTTTTGTTTAGTAAGGGGAAGGATCTGGCATTGAGAAAACATTTGAACAGTTGGGCAAACACAGAAGTTCGAAGCATTTCCTAATTTTTCCACGTTGACTTTTCCTTGCTCTTTTCAGACACGTGGGCTTGCACTTTCTGCCAGAAAAACCCAAGCAACTCCACCTGCGTAACCCCAAAGAGGAGGAGGAAACCCTCTTTGCTCCCATTTGCATTTTACTAGGATGTTTTCTCTTAGGCTCCTGGGCTGGGGTCTGTCTCCAGAGGTCACGGGCAGAGTCCCTGGTTGGTGCATGGCTGGTCCCAGGGGTGAGCTGCAGCCCCAGCCCCAGGGATGCAGCAATCTGCCTCTGCACTCTGACCTTCAGCTTGGCCGCCCCGGCTGCCACGCACAAGTTTTGTTTCTTCTCAGCGAGAGGCTGCATGGCTGGTGATGACAAAAGACTTATTTTAGTTGGAAATTGGCTACAATAATAGCAGCCAGAGAGCAAGGATTTTCAGAGGGTCACCAAACCCTCCGAAAGGCACGGCTCGCTGAGGGCTCAGGTTACAGCCTGAGTGACATTTTCTGCACGGATCTGTTCTTTCTCCCTTCCCCTTGTATTTCACTTCTGTCGAGTGAATAAAACAAGACCTTCCTCTGCTGTCACGGATTTCCAAAGTCACCTTTGCTCAAGAATCGACAGAGAGATTGTGGGGACTTCCCAATTTGCAGCCTTTCGATGAAATTTTTCAGGACCAGCTGTCTGAGAGGAGATGCTGAGACTTCATGATCTATTGAATTTTTCTCTGCCCCCAGCTCTCCAGAAATGAGGAGAGTTTCACACCATTACTGACTTCTGCTACTTGGAGTCACAGGCTGCTCCCTTCTCAATGTTTGTCCCAAAGCTCTGCACGCCAGAAGTCTGTGTTTCACTAGCAGAGCCAAGGAATTCCCGAAAATCTCCCTGCCTCATTTTCTCCTTGAGCTCCTCCTGGCAAACCAGGCGTAAGAAGAATGAGAAAACCCACATCACCTACAAACCCCAGTGCTAAAAACCTCTCATGTCCCTCTGAAGATAAACAGTTGTCCCTCTTGACAACAAACAAATCATCATTTTTATAACAGATGCCAAAGTAAATGCAGCACTTCAAGCTGGCAAATAATTCACTTGTAAAACCAGTTGCACTCTTTTTTCTGCATAGTGGGATCCTCCACTTATGCAGCAGCAAAACAACATTCCCTATTCAGCACTTAATTCCTCAACGCTTAACAGGTTTATCTCTAATAAAACCAATTTAAATGGAAAGTGTGCTATAAACCAAGATTATTACACTTCAGTAACTGCTTTATTCCTTATTTTAACATATTTTCATTTTTTTTTCCTCTGTGTTTGCTTTCCAGAGGTTTTTAAAAGAGTCAGTTAAAGAAAAGAAAAACACCATGCCAACACAGAAATTATTTGACCGAATACTTTCAAATGTTTTAAAAACAGCCTTGAAAATAGCAAGCTGCCTCTGTAATTATGAACAGAAAAAAATAACTGCAGACTTTCGAATGGTAATCACATCTCCCCATCCCTAAAATGAGAAATAAATGTTAAAAGAGTGCTTACTGCTGTTATTAGAAAGTTCTGATCCTGAAGTCAGTTAGTGAGCTTAATGACCCGTAACTACCAGTCATTAGCAATCCATGCTCTCTGTACTCCCTTTATTTGCAATGAAAAAAAAAAAAAAATAATCCAAGACACTCAAGAAACTTTGTTCAATTTAAAGTCAAACTTTATGAAATCATGTTTGGCAACTTTTCTTGGTTTCTCCTCCTCCTCCTCCTCCTCCTCCTCACCAGAGACAGTCCAGGACTGCAATACATCACTTACAACACTAAACGGAGGTAGGGAGGGAAGAGAGTACAAGGGCTGCTCGCCGCCCACTCCAGACACGTAATATTGGAATACACTCCAAAGGCAGGGAGCCCCCATCCATCAGGAGCATCACAAAGATCTCCTGCAAGCTCTCCTCTTCCTCCCTCCTCTGCTGGCACAGAACCACCAGTGTTATGGACTGTATGTGGGGCTGAGGGGTGTTGTGAGACAATACTGGAGAGCGAATTAAATAAAATACTACGCAAAAAAATAGTGATGAAAAACCACTAATTAGCTGACAAATTTGATGTAAAGCACTAATGAAAGCCATGTGTGGCTCTGCAATTTAGTTTTAAAAATAGCTCCTGACTTCAAGCATTACTATGTGACCCCACCAATGGATTCATGTTGTGCATTCAGAAAAGTTTGCTTTCGAGCAGGAGAGTGCTATCGAATCTCTCCCCCAGCCAAGTCTGCTAATGCAGCGAGCACACCGAGGGCAAAAATAGAAAGCAGAGAGATGAGATCAGGTATGTGCTCCTCGTAAGAGAGCTGGCTATGCCCTACATTTTTGGCTGGCCCAGCATGCACTAGCTCCACCTTTGGCCACCTCCCCTTCTCTCCAGCCCTTAAACTTCGGAGCTTGGCAGCTCTTACAGTGCCTCGCCACCCTTGCTGGGAAGAATTTCTTCCTAAAATCTAATCTAACCCTACCCTCTGCCAATTTAAAGCCACCTCTCTTTGTCCTATCAGTACCAGCCCCATGCGACAAAATGCAGCCTTGGGGTAGCAGTGAGCCTGGTGGTGTCCTCTGGACACAGAAGGGATGGTTGGTGGCTTTCTATTGAGCTGGGACCCTCAAGATCCTGGCCCTGCTTCACCCTTGGCTCCAAAGCTCCCTTAGCTCCATCTCTCTGCATGGCTCATTGTGGGTTTCTTATCTTATTTTGCCTGTTGTCCAGCAGGATGGAGCTAAAGCCTATTTTTATTTATTTGGCTGGTTCTGAATGAAAATTGTGGAAGGGACTTGGCGGGGAGGAGTGAAGAGCCGTTGTGCCTGGGGAAGGGCTCCCTGGAGATAAACCTTCCTGCTCTGCCCATCTCCTGTGCTCTTCTGCATCACAGGTGAGATGCTGTTGGCCTTTCTGGCATGCTCTCCTTCTCCTCCTCCTCCCCTCCCATCCCTATATCCCCCTCAAAAAAAGCTCAGCCAGCTTGGAACACTTCCAGCAAAAATCTGGATCCAGTATCCAGGCGTCTCCCCGACGATGCCAGGGAGTCAGAGCAGCGTTGCAGGTCTTGGCTGCACTGGGGAGAACTCTCAGCAACCTCATTCCCTGACACCACAACTCCCTCGGGGTGCAAGGCAGATGTAAACTCGCCCTCAGCAGCCAGATGATGTAAGGGGAAATCTTTACATGGCAGAGCGCCAGCGGAGCTGACCTCCCGTCTCTTCCCTGCTCCTAAATCCCAGCGCAGCTGTACTCTGCTGATCTCCATGTGCCACAATTAGCCTTTAAGGAATATGGCAAGGATTCATGTAGTAGAGCAGCACTAAGGCTGCTCTCACTCCTGCCTGGGACAGCACTGGCCCCCACAAAGTGCTGTGGATGGGTACACAAAGTGCTGGCAGACAAAATCTCGCCTCCCACAAAAACACTTGTAACAGAGGGTGTGCAGGCTCCCTGAGAGATGCACATCTCCCAGCTCAGTGTTTTTTGCACAGCTCTGAGAAGGGTCTGAACATCAACCTCCCATCTGATCCTTCAGGAGAGCTTCGCTGGACTCTGTAACTTGGTCCTGATGTGGTGAAACCCAGCAGCTTTTCCCCAGCAGATCACGTCAAACCAACAAACCAAGCCCCATTTGATGGCAGGGATTAAGCTGGGAATGGGTGAGAGCCAACAGTAAAATACTGGCTATTTCTTTGAAAACATTCCTCCCTATTTCAGCAATTTAATGTCCTCTATCTACTCAGCCTAACCTCTTCTTTAGGGGAATGTAGAGCTTGTGAGAAGCGCCTGCATGATCTCTGGGCTTTCTCATGCCATACAAGTGCTCTAATCACAGGGGGGTCCTCCTTGAGGCCCAAGGTTTTTCCATACAGCAGATTGTGAGCCTTGTCCAAGCAGCTTTTTCTCTGTCCCCTCCCTCCCCACCCCACACAGAGCATGGGAGTTGGAAACTGTGCCTCACCCTCCAGCCCAAATAAAAGAAGAGAGGCTGCTCCCACATCTGGCTGCTGGTTTAAATATGTCCCCTTTCACTGATGGGTGAGAAAAAGGACCTGTCTATGCTCCTGGATGAACCCCTTCATCCTCCTCATCCCCAAAAGGCAATGAGGGAGCATGAAATAACTCCACACCCCACACCAGCTCCTGCAGCCTGCAGGAAAAGGAGAAGCAGGCTCAGGGTGGCAAAACCAAAACTCTTGACAAGTGTCTTTGGGAGAAAACACTCTTAGGGCCCTCAAAGATAAAATATACTGAGGTCCTATATGGGACCTGTGTTTTTGCAGGCTTTGACATCATTCTGGTCTATACCCCAAGACACTGGTTTGGGGTGTTGAGGGAAGCTTTATTCCTGTGGTTGTGTTTTCCCCACCACAATCAAGACAACAGATACAGGCACATTGATGTATTTTGTGTGATGTGGGCACCTGAAAAACTGGTTTGAATTCTTTTTCCCCTTTTTTTTTTTTTCCCTCTCCCCAGAAACCACAAAAGATACATCTCTGAGTCACAGCCAACCTGAAAAACAACCCCACACTTCTGAACAAACTCTCCGTGCCCCAAGACATCCCACTTCAAAACATTGCTTTCTAACCACTACTAATAGCCTACTTTGTAATCTACTTTATCTAAACATAATTTCCCATTAAGTGAAGTGATTCATTTTGCTTATAATCCTACTACTGACAGCATTATATTCAAGGCAGAAGAAAAGACACCCTTGGAAAACAACACCAACAAAACACACACAGGGAAGTCAGAGGAATGTCAAAGATTAAAAGAATTTGTGAGACCAGGGGACAGAGGAAGATTAGGGATCAGCCCCCAGATGGTACAAACCAGTTTTGTAACCCAGGTGGGAAGTCAGACATCTCTGGAATAAATCTGAATTCAAAAGCAGCTATTGGTAGCCAAAAAAGACACAAGGACTACAGTGCCTGGGCAAGGGAAAAAAAAATAACCCATGAAACCGTTACATGACCCAGATTTCACTGAACAACTGTAGAAGCAGTATTTTTTCTGCATCTGCTGCCATTTCTTTTCTTTTGGAAAAGCCAAAGGAAGGACAGAATCCTGGTTGGTGCTAAGGCTGGTGAAGCTAGCCTTGCATCACTTACACCAAAATCATTCCAGGGTAGGCAGGGTGCCCTCAAAAACATGGAACACACGCCCAGGAAAGCATGTCCTCACCCTGCCCCTCTGACTGTGTCTCATTTTTGAGAAGAGAAAATTGATTGAACCAAAGTAAAAGCAACATTTGCCCCATTTTGACTCTCTCAGGCAGAGTTTTGAACCAGGCAGTTTGTTTTAGGCAGGTGCAGCCTGGAGCAAGAGTCTGATTTAAGTGCAGGAGAGGGTCTCTGAGGGCACCTTTCCCCACGTGTTGGTGTTTCAGCTCGTGATGGTTAATCACTCCACACCAATCTCAGCAACTGTTGACACAAAATAGGTGGAGATCAGGTCTGTGCAAGCACAAAATACCAGAAAGGCAAACTGTATGTAAACACACTTCAGATAGCTATGACAAAAATAGACCAAAGCCTGACTTGCAAAGAAATGACAAGCCATTACTCTCCCCTTCTGGTTTTTTTTGTTTTTTTTTTTAATATATATTGAGGGCATGTTATTTTTTTTTTAATATATATCAAGAATATCTCTTGCACTAAAAAGAAACCAAGACCTGAGAATTGTATTTACAGTGGAAAGCTCTCCCCTTGCTTCCCGTGGAGCATTTCCACAACACAATCATGTCCTGAATGGGCATTTTTTCAAAGCCAAGCTCTTGTTTTGAGATGGTGCACTCCTGAATCTCGTATTTTTAAACAAGAAGAAGCAAGCAAAGCATTCTGACCCCTACCCTGATCCTCCAGAACAAAGCTAGAGCAGGAGAGGAGAAAAGAACAAGAGGCAAATGTTTGCTTGGTGCTATTTCATCTTATTTCCCTGGCACCTGACATCACATTTGTTACAGAACATTAATGCACCAACTAAAAAAAAGTTTGTTGAGTACAAGACCATCCCATAAGAGGGAAAAGAGGTTTTTTTCTTGGCTGCAGATTAACCTTTTGCTAGTCAGGACTGTTGGCAGGTAAACTCTGTTTGCACTGTCTGATACTCTGCAGTGAGAACCAACCTCACTTCCTCTCAAAAAAGCATCAATGTGACTAAAATAATACCAGGTTTGGGTGGTTTTTTTGCTCACTGCTCAGAGTGTCACTAATTAGTCTGTTAGCTTGGGCAAAATAATTTCACATTTGCTTTTGAAATAAATGGTGTTTCCTTTGCTGGTTTTTCCCAGTCTGAATCCAGGGGCTGTCAGAGCAATGGTTAGAAACATCTTTTTCCTTGGTGCTCCTGCATGAGATGAGCCTTGTTTTGGGACAGTTTGGGGGGTGTAGAGACTGACAAGTCTGGACTAAACAAGAAACCCAGCATCTACCAGGTCTTCTCCTCCACCTGAAGTCCTGGAGGCCAAGGGGAGCATTTCCCCAAGAAAACTCTTTACTCACCTCCCCTGAGCACCTGACCCCTTTGGAAAAACACCCACAGCAAAACTGGTACCACTACTCCTTAAATTGACTCACCAAACCCAAACCCCACATGTTTGAACCACTGTGCTGTACTTTTAAGTGGCTTTGCTGAACTAAATAAAGGAAATTCCAGCCTAAAATCCAGTGATCCAACAGTACCTGATGGCTCTGCATTGACAGCTCTTCCCCCTGTAAGCTATTTGCTCAGCTTTTCTAATAATACCTTGACTTGCCTGGCAGCTCTCCAGGGCTGTCTAAGGCAATATGCAAGCTAAACATTATTTTTTCATCTGATTTCAATATTTCCTTACGAGTAACTTACACAGGATTTTTTTACCTAGCGAGTATTCCTGATTGCTGTAATTTAAGAACAGAGAAATAGGCTGCAGATGTAATATTATTATTACAATTGGCATTCAAGGTGAAAGGCATAACAATTAGCTAAGACTTAGTGAAAACATAAATGCAAAAATCTGCTTGAAAAATCCGGCACATGGTAGGTTTAGAGCAGCTAATTTACCCCACACAATTCTGAACTGCTCAAAGGATGTAACAATTCACCCAGCGAGATACTTTTTAAAACAGTTTTCTCAGTGTTTTGAGGGCGTTTTCTTGGAGGGGGATGATTTTCATACTTCAAACACCTACTGGCTTATTCTCTGGAACACCAAACAATATTTATTTGTCAAACCCAAAACATATATTCCTTCTTATTCTTGTTTTTTCCCTGCTTTTGCATGTATTCTCATTAACAAAACAGTGTTTAAATAACAACTGTATACACATTCTAGAATCACATAGAGGAGAAAAGCACATTTTCTCCAAAATCTGATGGTTAAGTTCGTATTGCTGAAGCTGAGAGGATAATTTGTGAATGTTTTAACATTTACAAGCAAATAAGTACTTGTATTTACTGTATCTGATTACTGAGAAAAGTATTTGTTATGTTCTTACACAGATTCAAATTGCATCTTGACCTTTTCTCATTTGATCTGTTTACTGCAACAAAAAGCAGTAACAGATACATCTGAAAATAAGCAGATATTTTATTCTCCAAAGGCTAAAACGCCCTGAGTATGATGTGCTTGGCAAACCAAATACCTATTTATTGTAGCCTACAATCTGGAAGGCAACAGGGGTGAAAATCCAACCCTGCATATAGGACCAGCACCTGCTTTTGCTATGCTCCCTCCCTTTTGCTGGCCTCCTCCCCCACTTACACCCTAAAAATAGTCCTTAAGTGGGCCTAAAGTGGTGCACTGGTCATGTGCTGGCCTTTTGCTCAGGGTGAATATCACCCTCAGCAAAGGAATTGAGCAAAGATGATGTCTAGGCTAAACGCCCAGCCCCAGGAAGGAGCTGTTCCATCCCCTCCAGGGGGCTGGAATGGGGCTAAACACGTGGGAAACACCAGACAATATCATCATTTGCATTTGGGGGTGTTTGGGTGTGTTTTAGATGCACTGAACTCCTGGCATGTTATGATATAAAAACCACAGAGGGAAAAGAGGGGCCCTGGAGCTGTTTCCCAAAAAAAAGTGGAGAGTTGTGCAGCCAGTCCTCTTTGTGGAGGGGCTTTCTGCATCTGCCCCACCTGCATCTGGTCCCATCTGCACCTCTCCATCTGCATCTCCCAGCCTGCATTCCCCCATCTGCTCCAGCCACAACCCCACCATCTGCAGGCCAGGAGGAGAGCAGATGGAGAGGACACCCTTTCCCAGTGGTGCTCCCCATTCATTCCCAGGTTCTGGGGAGCCCTGCCCCGTGAGAAGTGCAGGATGCTCCTGTCCCCACCATGGAAAAGCTCTTCCTGCCCTGCCCCATGCAGCTACTGCAGCAAAGCTCTACCTCTACTCTTATTTCTTCTTACAAGAAATATTTCTTATTTCTTCTTAGCAAAGAAATGGAGGCAGAAGGAAAATTTCCTGCTGGAGGAGAGTTGTGAGGGGACTAAAAGTGTAATAAATTGTTTCTCTGGGTCTATGCTCTGAGCTGGCTGTGCTACACACAGCAAGGTGGCCAGATCTTCCTATCCCAAGTCCATCTCTGATTTTTCACACTCATCTTTGGGCTGGTCTTGGTGCCTTTCTGAAATGTCTTTCTTACAAGGCTTCAGTAAAATCCACTTCATCTGACCTCAAGAACAAGATAAGGGAATTTTTTTGGACTATATTATTTGATAATTTTTTCCAATATGTTTGGTTGGTGTTTTTTTTGCAAGCCTAGGAAATTATACACAAAACTGACATATAAAGAATATAAAATCAAGAACTCAAGAGTTAGGACAACACATTAGTAGAGTTGTTTGCACCCTAGTCTTTAATGTACTTTATTACAGTTCAGTTACCAGCTCATGCTACCATTTTTGATAGGGCTCAATGCCTCCAGCATCCCAATGACAATTATGTCTGCTATAGGAACAGGGCATTATAAAATAAAATATCTATTTCTACAGGTAATAAACTTTGACAAAGTTGAATGACTAAGGCAGGAAGCAAAGCAAGCCAGTCCTGGTTCATACAGCCAAATGCTGCACTGGAGAAGAGGATTCAGCTCTGCTGCTTCCTTGGACTGATTGAGAGCTACTGAGTAAATCATTGAACCCAAAACTTTCACCATAAGTTACTGATTTCTCACTTCTCTCCTGCATACCCCACAGTGGACACTGGCAATGGAAGACACCAAGGCACTCAAAACTTGGGAGTCTCCACAAAACATGAAGTTTCAATGATCACTGGACCCTAAATGAGAATAAATTGCTGTAATTCTGAGTCACCTCACAGTCCCAGACCGACCCAAAACTTGTGACTGTGCTGGAGTCACCTCTGTGACAAAAGTTTTGTTTCTCTTTGCAGGGTAACTGCAAAAATACCATGCAGACCCACCACGTGTGCATTTATAAACACGTGGAGGTCAGGGAAGGACTTGGGTATTTCAGCAGTAAGTGCCAGAGGAAAGCCCAGCAGTAATTATTAATTCCATCTTCAAGCACGGGTTGAATACAGCTCAACAAACGAAGGGAAGAATGAGGGCAAGATAAAATATTGACTAGCTGCTCCAGCATTGTCTGGGCTATGCCCTAGATAGCACGAGGGTATTTGGAAAAAAAGCAGAATGGAAACACCAAATAAAGGCTGGAGCTTTAAGGACTTAAATTCTCAATTTTTTTCTTTTTTTTTTTTTCATTTTTTTGGATCATTTTCACGCAGCACTATTTAGAGAGAGTCACATATAGACATGCACATATAGGGAAGTTATATAGCACATTATTCTGCAAGTATACAAACATCTATCTGTGTGCAGCAAGGCTTTTCTACAACATAAACAAGCATCTGACACCTAATGCAGCCCTTGATTAGAATTGCTCTCTCTTCTTCATAGACTACCACCAGTAATTATTCACCATTAGCTCCTAATGGGAAGGGATTCAGCTGGGATGTAGTAAACAAGAAAACCATATAGATTGTTCAATACAGCCTGGCTGGCTCTCAGCTGAGGTAAGAAGTGATTGGATCACACCTGGATATTTCAATTCATTGTTTTTATCACCTGGGAAAAGCAACTTATTAACCTGTACCTGTTCAGGTCTCCACCATGTCCATACAGGCATCCTACAAGTGGCTCCTTCTTTTTCATCTTACTGTGCTTGGAAACCCTAAACTGCTGTGGGGTTAAACAACTGATAGGACAGAGACCTGAATGGCTCATTTGGGCTAATGACATCTGAACTCTGCTATCTTCATACTTCCCACAGATTTATTTTTATTTTGCAACAGGGTAAGGGCTCCCCCTCTCCACAACTTGACTGAGGCAAAAAGATGGTCCTAGAAGGCAACACTGGTGATTCACAAGCAAAGTTGTCATGTGGGAAAAAAAAAAGGGGGGGAAAAATCCTCTGTGTGGATTATTTCATTACTTTAAAAAAAAATTAAAACAACCCAATGAAAAGGGTCATGGTAAAGTGACTGTGGTATTTTTAAAGACATGTGCCCTTTCACAGATATATTTCCTGGCACATCCCACATCATCATCCCATTCCTGTGACTCCTCCACCATCAAGAGGGGTTCTGTGCATCAGCCTGGAGAGCCCCAACACCAGGGCAGCCCATATGTGAAAATCAACTCTTTTTTTTCGTTACAGCACAGAACTGAGGTATGCAACCAGCACATACTGGAAAGGCATTCAAAATATGACAAAAAAAATCGTTTAAATGTTTTCAATCTGCAGAAAACAAATGCTCTCTTCACTGACTGGTCTGTGGCAAACTTCTAATTCCAGCCAGAAAATCCAGCATTCCCAGTCTGGGCTAACGACCATGCTACCAGACATGAGTTTATGTTTTTCATGCACATTTCATGTATTCCCACATGCTGTGTTGCTGCCAATAATTTATGACTGATCTGCACCCAGCCTGCCCTTCAGCATTTTATTTAATCTCTGCAACAGTGATTTACAATGACTCATCATTAATACAAAAATGTACATGTGTGTTAACAAGTTTGGAAGAATCTAAGGAGGAAAGCGATTTTTTTCTCTTTTTTTTTTTTGTGATTTGTGGCTGAATGACTTATGAGCCTGCTTAAGAAAGGCAAAAAAAACCCCCAGAAATTATATGTTAGCTCTTCCCTGCAGCAAAACATTTAGGTAGGAAGAGTTTCTTCTGCACATTGCCTTAGAAGAAAAGGGATCCAGCAAAAATGTTTGAGAAGGTTGCTCCATAGCCCCCAGGATTTGGGAGGGGATGAGAAGCTCACTGGTCACCTCATGGCTGGGTATTCCCCATGCAACCTGCACACTCAGCAACAGCTCCACAGTCTCCTTGTTCCTTAGCACTCATCCCAAAAGGCAGGGGCTGAATTGCCATATTTTGGCATCTCTGCCCACCACCTGTGATTTAGGAAAGCCCCACTGCCTTTACAGTGTTAAATCCTCATGCCTCAGGGGAGAGAAGGGGAATTGTTTCAATAATTTATACAATTGTAACACCACGGCAGAATTACTGAACTAGCTCAAGCAGAGGAAGTCTGCCCCACATCCACAAACTTCAGTTTTAATGCATTTTGACCCCTTTTCTTTCTTTCCTTGCACATAAGAAACTTATAAGAACACACCCGACACAAAGCCAAAGTAAAAACTCCTCATACTCGAGGAGAGATGGGTACTGAAAAACACCTTGAAAAGAAAACTGAAAGAAAACCCACTGAAGGTCACTCTGGAGAAATTCCACCAGCTTTAGTTGAATCCATCTTATGTTCATCCTCTAGAAAAATTTCTTTGGATGAACCCTCCCAAACTGACACATTTGTCCATGCTGAATCCCACACTCCCAGACCCTACAGAAGCACCACACCCGTTCTCCACCCCATCCTTAAATATCCTTAAACAAGACCCTGATGAGTATCCACAGCTTCTCAGTGGGCCCAAGCACCCATTCTTAAACTGAAGGACAACCATATAAATCAGGGTAACACCTGCATGAAGGCTGGAGGACGTAAAGTTGAAGAAAACACTAATTTTTTTTCTGGCTGAGCCGAATTACTTACAACACGTAAATTTCATGTTCCTATTCCTCCATTTTAAAGTAAGTATGTTGGGAGCACACTTCATACACACTAAGTATTTGGCATTTTCCTTTATTCAGCATCTTAAAGGGCTTCAAAAAATTGATCTCCCAGGGCTGCTGTGGGGTCACAGAAATTGATAACCCTTACAAGCTATGCTTATGTGAGCCCGCCTGCGTCTCCCAGATAGTGCACTTTGTAAATTAATCCTCCAAAGGCAAATATATTGTAAGTAGCTTGTTATCTCTAAAGTACTAAATTGAAGAATACATGGGATTATATTGACAGAAATTACATTTTCTGTAATGGGGTTTAATATATCTGAAATCTCTCCCATAGGCTCCTAGGCTCTCTAAGAGAGGAGGGTTTGTTAATGTAGGTGCAATGGACATCAAGACCAAATTTATTCACTAAAATGGATTAGGCCATGTAATCAGAGCTTCAGTAATATTAATCTCTGACACTTATTGAACAGGAGAAAAAAAAAAAAAAAAAAACAACAACTTTTGTCTGCAAACTGACATTCCTTTTCCCCAGCAGGCTTGCTGTTTGCCTTGGCCATTTTCTGGGTATTACTTCAAAGAGGATAAGGTTTCCCATCATAAACACTAATCTAAAAATATTAGGACAATTAATTAGATACACTTAGTTTTACAAGGTATTAGATTGCAATACACTTCAAGTATGACACTTGTTCTGGGATAGTGGGAGGAGCCCACATTTTGAGGCAGTATCAAAGGGCAATAAATCAAACTTTTCTTTAAAGAGGTTTGCTGCTGTATGATACTTAAATCACAGGTGATTTTCACTGGTTGCCTTCACTATACCCCAAGCAGTTAGCAACCCAAAATCCACTGCCAAACCAGCAGAGATCCTGATTTCTTTCAAACTAATCACTGCTATAACAGAGCAAGGGCTCCACCAACCCTTAGCTGGAGCAAATAATTAAAATTGCTCCACACTGTACTTCAGCAGCAAAGAACCAGACTGTCCTCAAAGTTCATTCATAAACTGGATTTTGAAAACAAACTGATAAAGAGATACAAGAACATCAGTCAAAAAGAAAAACCCCTCTAGCAACACTATAAAATACATGAAAGCAGCCCCAAATAACAATGTGTTCAGCAGAAATGGCACCAATTGTCCCATTTTTTGCTCCCAACACCTGAACCTCTTCCAAGACCAATGTTCTGCAAATGGATGTGCCTTCCCATTGAAGCACAGATACCCTCAGCCAGAAAGAGGACTGGTATCAAATCTGAATACACTGATATTTTCCCAAATAAAGGGAAAATAAAATACAGTAGCAAAGCTGATACTTTCCACAACCTGAAACCCCTCACCTGGTTATATTCCTTTTGTATTAATAAATTGTTGGGTGGGGGAAAAACAAGGGCAAAGTGTGTCCCCAAAACCACAAAGGAGGAGCCAGAGAGACACTGAAACACTAAGGAAAAATTAGAAACAAAATTACTTACCAATTGTTCACTTGAAGTATAGTGAGCCCTGTGTCTTGTGCCAACTGCTTTTTCTGCTCTTCTGAAGGGTAAGGGTGCTATAAGACACCAAAATAAATACAAACATTTAAAACAATGTGCTTTTTTGGGCCTCCTTTTCATTTTAAATTAAAAAAGAACCCCCAAACCAAATCAAAACAGAAGCGTGACATCTATTATTAAAAGGTGAAAATGCTGAGGTGTGTCACTCTTTTATAATTATTACTGGGCTACTACATCACTTAATTAATGGCAGTAAAAGACAAGCCAATTATAAAGATTAGTGAAGTGGAGAAATAACTGCTTAGGATACTGACAGTACCTTGATACTTGAGAAGGATATTTGTTGCATTAGCTGAAAATTTTTTGTACTGGTCTCAAACGACCGATTAGAGTCAAATAATCTAGTTTTTTCCCTCTTTTTTCTTTTGTTTTTAACAGAACAACAAAGAATGTGATAAAGCACTTCTCTGTAAAACTAAAGCACGCTGATGTTTTCTGAGATAGTGAAGGCAAAACTTGCCAGTGCCCCAAAATAATTTGCAAATAAGATCAGCATCCTGAACATAAACAAATGCCTGTGTGTTGAACACAGGCCAATGCAAGGTCAACAATCAGCACATTTTTGCCTGACATTAGCATAGCTGTGCTGTGCTAATCCTAAGAGACAGAAAATAAATATTCCTTTAATTGAAGATAATGTTATAATTCAATCATAAGTTTCTTGTGAGAACTTGATTTGCTTTCTCAGAAAATTCGCTTCTGCATGAATACAGATTGCTTAATAAATCAACAGCAGAAACCACAGCCAAGCCTGAAATGTAGAAATATCATTTCTGTCCTTCCCATCCATGCAAAAAATGTCACTTCCTCAAAAGGAAATGGCCAAATACTGCCAATGGAACAGTTTCAAGGAAAAATCCTGTTTTGAGGAGTTGGTTCAGCTCCTAACCTGGATGCCCAAGTCTGAGTACATATCTGATTCAGACCTGGACTGCTGCAAGGTGCTTAACAGCATTTCAATAAAGATCACTTGATATAAATCATTAGTTCTATCCCACCACCATTTAGAATTTGATTGTCACAAACTATTTACTGTTACACATTCATCCTTTTTTTCTCCCTCCCAAATATTCCCTTCTTCTCTGGATGTATTCTTCAGGGTAATATTACATGAGACATAAACTGCAACCTTGTAAAGCATAAGAATTTAAAACCTCATAAAATTCCACAATCTTATTGGTATTATAGCTATTTAGCAGATTTTACATATTCTTGTAAACAGCATAGTCTGACTTCTCCTGGCTGTGTTAACATGCAAGTATCACCTCACATTACCAAACAGGGATTATTTTTGCTGTAACTCCAGCAACTCCTCTTAACTCAACACATCCATTTCAAAGCCCACCACCATGGCCATCAGCTCCATAAGAGACTTTTTTTTAATCTTTTTTTCACCCAAAAAATGTTGAGGAATTTTCAATTCTTTTAAAAGTACTGTTCTCTTGACAGGAAGCTCACAGATGACCTGCACACCTGCAAACCATCCCTTGTATTTTCTGTGTGTACATGAAACAGCTCCAGAATTGTGAAGAACAGAGGGAAGGGGATCTGACTCCTTTTTCATGGGCAATTTGCATTTTGCACATGCAGAAATGTAGCATGTATTTTACCATCTGCCTTCTACACACATTCATCCACAGCAGCCATACTTACGTCCATCTATCTGAACACAACATTTTTCTTCCCTTCTACAAACCCCAAATCCTACAGAGATGATTTGTAACATTTTCATCTTTACAGCTTACTTCCCATTTCATTGCTTTGCTATCAAGCGAGGACAGAATTCTTCCTTTTTTTTTTTTTTTTTTCTTATTTTGCTTTGCCACCTTACATGTGATCTAATTTTAAGTAATTGAACAAACTGTGTCTAATTTCATGCAGCAAGCAATAATTACTAGACAGCCTCTAGCTATTGGAATTGAGAAGTCTGTCTCCATTAAGCAATTTTCAATTGTTCTGGACATTTTTTTGTTAAACAGACAAGACTGGATAAAATTAGCCATCAGAATAATATTGTCACTGTAAAAATAATTGCTTTAAAAGTCCCAAACTACAAATTCCTCAAATCGTGGTTATGTCTAAGGTCATCTGATTAATTTTCCTTTATTTTTTTTCATATCCTAGTACAGCATAAAACTTTTAATTTCACGATAAATCTGTAATTGCCATAATCACATGACAGAACTGGGATTTCACACAGCTAATCCCTCTTAGCTAAAGGGTCACAACGAGGCAGGCTTTTTAACTATGATTCTGTGTGGTTTAAAGTAATCTTAAACACTAAGCAACGTTATTATATAAGCTTTCCCTGGATCATACCAGCCGTTCCTTGGCGGGCTAAAAATAAAATAAAATAATAGAAATTATTTGACAAAGAACCAGCGTGCCACGGGCTAGGTTGCTATAAAAACACTCCAAGCCTTGTTGCATTCCCACCCACAGGGCTTGGAAGGCCTGTGCTGCAGGCAAAGGCAGACATCACATTGCAAACAGAGAGGGAAGGGGGGAAACCCTGAGAACTGCCATTTTATGAAGAAATAGGAAATTCAATCAAAACTGCTGCTGTTGGTCTTTGCTCCACCTGTGCAAGAATGACCAGTGTCTTCTGAAAACTTCCTAATGGCTGTTTGAAGGAATATAGAGAAATGCACATAGATATGGATATATCTATATATCTGCGTATCTATATATCTGTATATCTATATATCTAAATATCTATATATCTAAATATCTATATATATTTGAGTGTACAGATTATATTTGTATGAATACGTATAAAACATGTCTCAGACAAATGGTTAAGTTTAAGGTAGTCTTGTGAGGAGGAGAAAGCTGGATTTGATCCTTATGGGACCCTTCCAGCTCCAGACATTCTATAATTTTATTATATATATAAATATATAGGGAAGAATGACTAGAAAACACTGCAGTGACTCCAGCTGACAAGTCCACCTATCACTCTGGCTCACTTTGGGATATCAAGGCAAACTGTTCAATAAACAGTGACTTGAGACCTTTACTTTGCTGTGTACATTAGCTCCTACCATTATCTCTTAAAAGCTTAATTATTTGCAAACAATTGATCAAGATGGGGAATTGGAGGGAAGAGACTCTGGACCACCGGGAGAGCAGCAATGCATTAGGAGAGCAAACAGAATTACCTTTAGGTCTTATAATCAGAATTAACGATTGGGAGACGGTGTGCAGGGCAGCATGAGGAGCTGTAACACTCATGCTGGACTGTTTCCCATTTGATCTGCATTAACACCTCGAGTGGAAAGCCATAAAACAGTGATTACAGATGGGAAGGCTGACCCTCCTTCCCAGAACCAGCCCAGCTCGTGTATACCAGACAGGCTTCCTTGCCAAGGCCAGAGGAAAAGGGTAAAATCCAAGGGGAAAACCAAGTAGGAAGCAGGCAAGTTAAAAAAAAAAAAAAAAAAAAAAAATGGACATTTCTTATTTAAAGAAATAAAGCTGACAACAGATAAGGGCTCTGAGTTTGACTCTGATATTTTCTGATCAAGCCTGCTGCTGCCACAGAGCTACAGAGCAGCATCCACCAAATGATATGAGACCTTGTGTTTTTCCCTTTCCATAAATCTAGCACTGAAATGTGGATTGTTTGGCACCATTAATGTGTTTTTGAGGCTCTGTGGTATTACTTTTAATAATGACTTAGTACAGAAAGTGATTGCTTAATAACACCATCAAAGTCTGCATGCAAATGAAAATTATCCCTGGGGGATTTGCCCAGGGTAATATGAACAGTTAAGGAACATTTGAAAAGGTAAAAATAACTATGCAAAACACGAGTCATTTTAGCAGTAACAAAGAAATCAAAGTGACAGAGAGAAAAATTTAACTTTCCATCATATTTTCTCGTCACTGTTTTATGAATGGTATTTAGCGAGCAGTAGTCTTAATAAAAGCCCATTTTTTAATGCAGCTTGAGAGCATTTTTTAGCAAAACAATAAGTTTTTTTTTTATTTTCAAATCACCTTTGACTACAGATGGTGGGTAAAATCCCCATTAGGTACAGATGGAAAGCATCCAAGGCTGTCTCTTAATGCCACACCTTGTCCAAATGTACTCCTTTCCTCAAATTTCCCCCCCCCCCAGGCAGCAAATGCTGGATGCCAGGACAGACTTTATCTTATCTGTAAGCAGGCATCAACAGCAGTCCCTCCCCTCCTCCTCTGCGACAGCACAGCATCCTAACAGTGCCAGAAAAATGGGAAAATCGTCCTGCCCTTCTCACCCTCCCCTGGATTATGAATTCCTCATGGCACCAAAGCAGCTCAACACCAAGCAGCTCTGCCACAGCACCCAGGCAGAGGCACTGCCCAAGGGAAAAGCTGCAGGCTGTGTTTGGAGGAGGTTGTGGCAACCACCCAGCGTTGCCCTTATCGTGGCTTGGCTGGAGAGAACAATTTCAGAAGCCCTTTTATCCCCTTTCCTTCCAGCCCTCTGCCTCCTCCAGGGCTCAGTGTAGTGCACCAAGGTGAGATGACCTTGAGGTAAACTCTGGTAGGTGATGAAGAGGAATCAGCCCCTTAAAATTTATGCCCCGGGAGTGTTTATTAACTGCTTTCTAACATCAAAATAAAAAAGGGAAAAAAATAATCCCAACGCTGTGATTTTCTTGTTTCTGAAGAGAAACCCAGCCTAGCTCAGTATCCAGAATAAAGCCCAAGGTTCAGCCCTCCAGTGACAAACTGTGCATTGACTTCATGCTGAACTCTAAATTCTTGATTTACCCAAACTTGTCCAGGGTTAGCTAAAGTGGCAGCATAGCCATTTGGATCCCTCCCCTTCCCCAGCTTCCTTGTGGTTTGTATTTGAACTGTTTACATTAATGATCAAGTTGATCTACGAGAAATTACTATTTTTTTTTTAATATCCATAATGCTTCCCTATTGTCTCTCAGCTTTATGAATTAGTTTTACTGTTGCAGTGAATGCTTTTTTTGTCTCCTGACTGCACATTATCAAAGGGACACTTTGTGCCTTCCATTTGCATTACAAAAGCAGTGCATGGTGTAGTCTAAGAACAGAGCTTGAATTTATAGCAGTCGAGCCCTAGATCCTCACACATTCTGGGCTCCTAAAGAAAAACAGGGGGTTTTCTGCACCCAGAAAGTAGCTAAAAAATGGTTGGATCACTATCCATAAAGTCATAAGATTGCAACCTCCTTTCTTCATCACGTTGAGAGGGAGCGATAAAGAGAACGCGTGGAGCCCCCTTGCCTATTTTGCAGGCTGCCTGAATAGGTTTATAGACCATCCCTGTGACCTGCTTTATATTCAGGCAAGGCAGTAAAAAGTTTCCAAGTGGAGGTGACCTGGTAGGGAGAGGGCGGGGGGGAGAAGGAAAAAAAAATTCAACTCGGAAGCTGCAAACTCGATCCTGTTTATCCCACGGGATTGGCTCGCACATTGGAGGAAATACTAAAACACTGAGAAGGAAGTTGTTTTATTAGAAATGCATCTCTGCGGCTGGGAGGGGGAAAAAAAAAAAAAGCCTGTGCAAAGTTTGCACAGTCTTTTCCTTGGCTGAGAGTAGTGAGTCAGCCTGATAATGCTATTGAAGTGTGAGCTGGCTTCGGCATTTCAAGCTCCTCGTTGCTTTTTTTCATCACAGCAAGAAAACATCGTCCATATGACACGGTCATGGTGCACACAAAGGCAGCTTTTTTCCTCTTTCAAAAGAAAATATTTCCTCAACTTATTGTAACAGTTTAACATCCCCCCAGTAAGGCCTTTTTTGCAACATTGCTGTTAATAAATCCCAGTGCTGCCGGAGTTATTGAACTGCAGGCTATGAACACAAAATCAACAGATGAGCTTGGTCTTCCTAAAGTCAAAAATGCATCAAAATATGCAGTGTGGCTAGATGCTGCATCACTTTGACTTCCCTGTATCCCTGTGGTGAGGCCAGTAAGCTGATGCTCTGGGCTTTTGCATCATCTCATCCCTATGAGATGGGCTCTGAGACACTGCCTGTCCTTGCCCTTAACAAAAGGGTTTGCAGGCTGCTTTGGCAACCCTGCCAAAAAATAAAAGGTGAGGAAAGGAGGCAGGATCTGACTCTCCTAAGGCAAATGTAGGGTGTAAAAGACAGGGGCAATACCCCAGAAATTTTAAAATCTGAATGTGTGTTCACAGCCAAGCTGATTGAACAGGGGTTGGGGTGGTTTTGCAGGCAGAGGTGGGGAGGAGACATTTCCTTTGTGGGGGTTTAGAAGGAGGGAAAAGAGGTACTGGCAACAGCGACCCTTTTTAATGAAGAAGTTATGCAGGGAGAAAAAAAAACGCTTCTCCTTCTTCTCCTTTTTTCCCATTTGCCCTTTTGTAAATAATTTTCTTGCAAGAGTTGTCTGTGAACAAGTTTTGGCACTCACTAACATAAATATCCTTTCCAAGGCTGATGGAGAGACATGGTATGGCTTGGGATGCGCTGCCAATACTTCTCTGGTGGCCCCATCAAATTACTCATAATGTGAGCACTCATTAAGGAAAAAAAGTTCAGATCATCCCTTGCACAGGATATTACAGAAGTCAGAAAATGGAAAAACCTTTTAACTCATCTAATCCATCTCCTGGCTGCTACAATATTATTCCTTCCATACCATATATTATTACCCACTGCCTTTTCCAGTTGAGCTTTAGCTAGTCCAAGCCATGGTGCTCCTGCTATTTCCTTTTGGAGACACTCTGATAGACCTCAGTGTTTGGAGTTTACTCTGGCTCCTACTGGTTTTCAGTTCAAGCTGAGTCTGTGCAGACACTCCCACACCATACCCGGGTAATTGAGTGGAGCTTTTCCCATGTTAAACATTCCTCTGGTGCCTGCATGCATGTGCACACAGAAACACACACACACACAGCTTGCACATACACATTAATTTTGCTTAATACACTTAAGAAGGGATTTTTTTACTGCAGGATCAAGATTACTTGGTGCTAATGTGACCTGGGCGATGCGCTTTTGCATCTTCTGCTGTTTTTCTTTATTATTGTTGTTATTGTTTTTCTCTCACAGCCTGAAACTGACCAAGGACAGGGAAATTAAAGGAAAAATTGCACCCAAAAGATTAGCAAAATTCTCCTCAACGCAGCACACAGCCAAAAACTGTGAGACACTACAGCCAAGTGACACCAAAGGCACTGAAGAAATGCATCATCTGACTGCAACCACCTTAGAGCTAAAATTCACAGCCTTGAAACCCAGCTTTTCAGTTAAGCCAACATCTTTATCAGGCAGCTGTGAAAAGGCAGGAAGGCAAACCCCAGCCTTCCCTAGGTGAGCAGCTTTTGGGAAGGAAGAAAAAAAATATCACCGGCACGCCAAAAGAAATCCTGACTACCTGATAACTGTGAAAGCACTGCTGTTGTTTTTAGAGCCAGCCTAAGACAGATTAGCCCAGGTAAATATCTCCTCACCAGAAGCCTTTTCTCAGCAATAAGTCACTGTCCTTATCTACCTCAAATGACTTTCTAAACAGGTGGGCTCGGAAATAACTCTACAATCTCTGGGAAAAGCCAGTGCCAGCAGCTGTAATCCCGTGGAGTTAAGCTGAGAGCTTTTATTTGTGCTTTTCCCTCTTTTTCCCAGGCTGTCCCTGGTGCATCAGGAGCTCCCTCTGTAAGAGAGGGATAAAAACACTCCCCCCTATGCCTCCATCCCCTACTCTACACACCTGTGTGAGCAGGTTGATCACATTGCTGTATTCAGCCAGATCCTGAATATGAACCTCAGGATTTTGGATGGAGCAGGAGCTTTAAGCAGGTTTCCCAAGGTGGGAGCACCCTTAAGGAGCAGCCACCAAGCAAACTGGGAAGCCTCCTGCCAGGAGCTTGAACTCCTTTTTTCATGGAGGGGCCAAGCCATCATACAAAGAGAGTTCAAGGTAAGCAACACACAGAGGTGCCAATGGTTCAACACCAAGATGAGAGGGGTTACATTCTATTTTACATTTTCTATTTGAAAACAAAACAAAAAAAAAGAAAGAAAGCTACCACCGAGGAAGGAAATGAAAAGATAAAGCTGCTATTTTGCAATGCTGCTTTGTTGGCATGGAAAGTCCTTGAACAGATGCCCTGTCCACCATTAAATATTCACAACATATCCTTGTAAAAGAATAAAGACCACTCACTTATAAGCAAAACCACAATGTGTTCTTCATGGAAGAAAAAAAAAAAAAAAAAAAAGAGAAAGATGCATTTAAAGATCTTAAAAAAAAAAAAAAAAAGAAGGAGGAAAAAAAAGAAAAAAAGCCAGGAAAACACCACTGCTCTCTGAAGAAGCAGAGACTCTTGGAAGTAATGCACATTCTCTGGTGTTAATTTTCCCACTTAAATTACAGTGATGCTGTAGCCTCATCTCATTAGAGATCATTGTCCCCAGTAGACAGTTGTGTTTATGGGGGATTCTTGCTGTTCCACACCTGCTGCTCAGGTTGCTACGTGATAAAGCCTGCATACAAACAGCAGTCTTGAGGTTGCTGGACTGCAACTGATGAGCCCAGGCTAATTCAGGGGTGATTATGTAGTTTACTGGACCACTAAACCTCTTTAAGCTTGTAATTACTGCCTATTTGAGTAAAGAACATTGAAAAGCAATTCACTGCATCATGCCTGCCACAGCTGGAAGCAGGCTGCCAGCAGTCTGCGGGGACATTAAAATCTGCAGGGACTGGGGATTGGAGCACAGCTCGTAGGCACTGGCACAGCCAAGTGTGCTCTCACATTCCAGCTCACCTTTCCTGACCAGGCTTGCCATTAAAGGTGCAATGAAAAACTATAGAAAAGCAATAAAGATGACAAATAACGGGATGTAATTGAGAGAACTGCATTTTAATGACTCTCCCCCCTCCCTCCCCTCTTCCCTCTCCCCTTATATTGGCTAAAAAAAAAAAAAATTAAGCCTTTTTGTCATGACAAGAGAAGGGAAAGAAAAGGCCTTTTGCAAAAAGGGGAAATGCACTGCTTGCATGTGTTTCTGTTTTGGAGTTGGGGGTTTCCCTCGTGTTTCAGTGCTTTAGAAAGAGTTAAGTTTACTTATAAAGTGAATACACAGTAAGTCCTTTTACATATTTGGCAGAAATGATATTGCAGAGGCATCTTAATCCCCGAATCTTCATTAAATCCCCTCACTGAGCCTTCATGAAACCCTCCAAGAGTACCCCAGCCCTAAACCACCACTCTGAAAAAGAACTCTACCCCATGCAGCATCACAGCAGCCCTTACTATCAAGACAAGACTGTGGGTTTCTTTTAATAATAAATAAATCTCTCTCTGATTCTATTTGCCTTTTGAGTTCTGACCCACTCTAACCCTCCTTTTCAAGCCTGCCCCTGCAGCTCTCAATAAGCAGGAAGCTATTAAAAAAGGACACCTTGGGTTTTTTGCATAATTAGTAGTTTTGGGAACAGAGTCCAGGGAAAGAAGAGCAGAGCAAATGGGACCCATGACATGGGCAGAAAGGTTGGTAACAGGCATTTTTACAAGTGAGTAAACAAAGGTCTGGAGAGGAATGCTCCAGCAGAACTGGAGAGCAGCACTGGCAAAACCAGAGAGATGTTGCCAGTGTCACCACAGAGCCCCAACACTGCTTGGCATCGCTGGGGATGGGAAGGCTGACCTGAAACAGAGACTGGACAGAGCTAGAGAATAAAGTAAATATTTATTGAAAGGCCCCCAGGATCCACCTTGGGCAGGACAGGGCCTGACCAGGCCTACACCCAAGGTGGACTAAGAATGGTCACAAAATGGACCCAAACTGGTCACAAAATGGATGACCGCTCATGAGATCTTACATTTTTATAAGTTTTGGTCCATTTGCATATTTGGGGTTTAATTGTCCAATTCCAGTTCCAGGTTGTGAGGTCACATCCTTGTTCCTCCCTTCAGCCCACCCTTGTCTGTGCTTTTGGGGCTGAAAGTTGTCCTTGGTGTGCAGCAGGAAAAGGATTTGTTTTGTCTCCCTACTCTGTGAAGAGAGCTGACTGACACTTAATATGAGGCTCAGAACTGCACCCCTGGGCAGCACAGAATCTGAAAAACAGGAAAACTAAAACTTAAAGCATCACTGGGAGCTCCAACCAGCTCCAGGTCCTTGGAGCCCTCCCATCCTCCAGCCCACCACAACTATCCCTGCTATTAGAACTGCCATGTGTGAGGTCCAGCAATGGGCCTAACGAGCTGCCCGATTAACTAACTGCATGGAATGGGCTTTAAAGCCTCCGAGGACATTTGGAGATGCAGAATTCATCAGTGTCATTCCCCTGCCCCGTTAATAACTGCCACAGCTGCCCGGGAGAATGGGGTGTGGGAAAAAGGCAAAAAATAAACAAGCAAAATAAAATAAACCGTCGCTATTGATACAATTAACCCTGGACTGAAGTAAATTTAAGAGATGGGGCCTCTTTCTCCTCTCATCTAATAAATTGCCTTGTTTTAAAACACAGGGACATGCCATCTGTAGTACTAATCTCACATGTATCTAGAAAGGGAAAGTGGGAAAAAAAACCCCCTTGCATACATGAGCATGCTACTGTGAACAAACATCAGCTTTTAAAGGAGAATGTAAAAGCTTTCAGGAAGTTTATTCTTAAAAAGCATGTAAATTCCCAGTCACAACAATCCTCCAACAAACCCCATCCAAGCTCCAAAGAGCCACAGGCTTGTGTGTTATCCAGCTATCACTCTTATTAATATTCATTAGGCAGGGCTACTTGCATTTTCATAAGCCGTGAAGGTGGCAAAAGAAACAATCAGAATTCTTTAACACACAGGCATTATCAATTCAACATCTGCCAAAGAAGAGTGCATACAGATCTGAGGTTGAAATTCAAATGCAATTTACCTGGGCTAGAGCTGGGCTTCACTTTCCAGCACCCAACCCACTATTTCAGGCGCTCTCATTTTATCCATCCCAGCTTTTACCTCCCCATAAGTTCACTCTCCATTATTTTTACCTTTAAAATGAGAGTCTCTCATAAATTGCCTCCTTCATTCCTTAGGTCTAATGAGTTCTCTTCTGCTAAAATAACCCAAGTTCAGTGCAATTGCATATATGAATAATACAGACAAGTTTTAACTCGGTAAACTTGACTAAGCAATTCTGCTTTCTGGCTAGAGAATTCATTTATCTACACCCATTTAGAGTGTGAAATCCTTTTGACTGGCTTCAGGGTATACAGGCCTGTCCATCCACCTTCCGATCAGCCCAGCCTTAAAATTTAACTCTGAGAGATGAACTGAGAAGTCTCCAAAAGAAAACAATTGCTCTAATTAATTATGCATCCAATTCAGCAAAGAAACAAGTCTGATAATGCTAACCAATTTCAGAATAAAGCAGATACATGTTCCCAGGATGATATTTCTATGCACAAGAACATGCACCAAAAAAAGTGTGATTTAGACCTCCTGAGAGTTGGGAAAAGGCACATCACAATTCCCTAAATCTCCAGATTCAACCCTACATTACCATGTATTTGCCTACAAATTTACTATGCATTGATTCTCATCCTTATAAAAACGTGATTAAAAAGGCTTGGACCAGGAGGTGACTCTTCCCTCTTGGAAAACTTCTTGAACCAAGAGGATTCCCTCATAAAAAAAATCATCTTTTCCCCCAAATTCAATGCAGATCTCTACCAATTTCAAAAGCCTCCAAAGACCTAACTGTATCCTCCCTCAGAGAGTGTTGGTGGGAGCAAGCTTTGCATTTGAGTGCAGATATTCATGGTGTGAGGCATTTCCCAGGGGCTGTTGTTGGCCAACACGTGGGAATGAGCCCCGAAATGGCAAACCTCTCTTCACCTGCATAACTTCAGATGTGGACTTAGTGAACATGATGGCCAAAGCCTGAGCTGCCTAAAGGACACGTCCTCAGCTTTGTCAGGTGAGATCCTTCTATGGGATGATGAAGGGATGAGAGGTTTTTGGAAGGGGCTTTCCAAAAATCCAAACAGAGTTAGCCATAAGAAGCCAGTGCCACCCCATCCCCAGCCTGAGCATCCCTTTCTTGCTTGGTCTCAGATGCCTTCACAGAAACTACTATGAAAGAGACAATCCACATATTTGGAAGCAAAAGCCTTGAGATAGTGTGTTACTTTCTGCACATTCATGGTGTCATGGCCATTAACAATTCACAAGAACAGTAACAAGACATAATCAATTAATCTTTTTCAATTCAAGCTCAAAAATCGCCCTCTGCTTTCCCCTCCTTTCTGAATAAAACTCATTTACTTTAGAAAGACCTAAATGAAAGTAGCTAAAGACCAAAAAAATGTCACCACTAACAAGTTACAAAGTAAGAAAGAGCAACCAGGCACATTTGATCTTGTTCTATACAGGAACCTTTCTAAGATGACTGTACCAATTAAAAAAAAAGTTGAATTTATCATTTTGATGATAGGAGAGATTATGGACTTTACTATTATATGCATATATTTTGTTTAATGGCTTAGTTTATTTTAATAACAAAGAGAAACTAGATCTTTACAGATGAAAGCTTTATTTCATGGCTTCAGTACAACTGGGATTATTAAAATCTGTGATGTTAACCAAAACGTGATAATGGATGTTCTCAAGGGCCCTATTTTGTAGCATTTTATGCAGAGCCAAACTGTATGCAAGACATTACAAACATGATGTTTAGCCCTATTTTAAGAAAGTAGAACTGACTCCAGTGTCAGAGGCCCCTGTAATTGCTTTCCATCTGCCTCTCATGCCTCTGAACTTGTGCAGCAAAGTCTGGCTGTAGAAATGCTGCGACAAAGGCATTAGCTCTCTGAAGATTTGTTTTTTATGAAATTATATTGGAAGGCACCATTTGTAGGATTTTGGCTGGAAGGGGAGAGGAGTGATTGCAACCTAACTACTTTACCTACAGCACCCTTGCCTCGAAGGGTCTGTCAACATCCAGAAGAAGAGAGAAACGCAAAAAAAACATGCTAGAAAAAGAAGCTACCATTTTTATGTCATTTACTTCCTAAGACAGAGATAATCAGAAACACCTCATCAAACTTGATCATGCTCTCGAGAACTCCTCATGTATTCCACTTCCTTTTATCCTCACGTTAGTGGATTGAAAACAGTTTCTTCAGACGACGGCGGCGCTAATGCGCGTGCAGCACCAAGGATGCTCTTCCTTAATAAGTTTTACACATGTCCATACATCTTTATGCAAGCAGAGGTGTGCAAACATCTACGGGGATCTATGTGGCTTTGTGCACCGTGCCCTCCACCCCCAAAGGCAGGGACCCACTGGTTTTTTTTTTGGGGAAGGCAGCCCAAGATGGCAGCTCATGATTAATGGCTGTATCATCCCTGGCTCGGTGGCGGCGAGGCCCCGGGTCTAATCTGCCAAACATCCCCTTCGTCTCGCGGCCCGATCAGCAGATGCGAGCACATAGGCCCTGTCAGCTTGACATATCATTCCCTACGACAATGTCAACGAGTATTAATGTTCAATTATCTGTCCTAGAAATAACCCTCGCCTCCGCGCATTGTGTAACTGGGCGCATGGCACGGCGGTAATCCAAACGACAAGGGCAGAGATGCCCGCGCTCACCCGCTCGCTCTGAGTTGGCTTCCCGACATCGCGGTGACATTGCCTTGCGGTGGCCTTCCCCCTCCTTCCTCCCCCTGGTTGTGGTTTGTTCTTTTTTTTTTTTTTTTTTTTTGTATGGAAGGCACGTTGCAAAGACTCCCAAAGACCCTTCTCCTCTTCTTTGCAGGTTGTGTGTTGCCCGTCGGCACGCCAAGGTAGACTTAGAAAAGGCGTGTTTTGATTTCACACCTACATGGAACTGAGAGGACTTCTCTTGTTCACTTTCATGGCAAGCCAGAAGTTGCCAATCTTTATGTCAGGGGACAGCCTGACATAAAGAGAAGCAGCCTCTCTTTATGTTCCCTGCTTGTGCATATATATATATACATCTCATTTACCATTATCAAACGCAAATGTCTACAGTGTCTTCTTCCAGGACAGCATCAAGATCAATTCAACCCTTCAACTGCAGGGCTGGAGCAATTTGGCCAAATGAAACGTTACGGGCTCCTTTCATTTAAACGATTTTAAAGTAAGACTCCCAAAGGAGAGAGAATTTGAAGAACAAACTCAAGTTAATTCCTGCAATATTTTTTTTTTTTTAATTACTGGTCAAATATTAATATTATCGATCACGCTAAATTCAAACAGAACTCTAGGAGCGAAAAAAAAACCCTTACCAAATACTTTTTCTTTCAAATCAGAATTAGGGTCAAATTGCCAGTTGTTTGAACAGTCTGTGACAGAGTTTGCATAATTTCTCTTTTTGTTGTTGTTACTATGGCACAGCTTCCTTGAACTAACATTCAAAGGTTATCGGCTCTAAGTTATGCTTGCTAAGTCTTCTTATACAACTCACAATCAGAGGGAGGGAGTGGGAGGAAGCAGTGTGATAACCAGTGCCAGCTTTGAGATAAAGCCCTCCACCTAATCTCTGTTTATTTAGACAACCATCTAACCGCAGCACCGGGTGTAAAAACAAACCAGGTGTATGGCTAAGGGAATTTCTCCTCCCTTACTGCGATTGCATTACATTTTTTGGGTAAAGGAAAGCAGAGCCTCTTTCTTTTTTTTAAGGTTACTTTGAAAATTTAAATAAGCCCAAAGTTTGAGGTTTTTCATGTTTGGATTCACTTGGCTGGAGGGGCTTTTTTTTTTTTTTTTTTGCTTTGTTTTGTAGGAAGGGGAGGTAATGGTAACAAAGCACATTCTATTCCATGCTTTTTTAATGCTTGAGGTTTTGGAGACAAAGACTTTACCATATCACATTTACAATAAAAACCCTTTAAAAATTAGCTTCCCACTTTGAATTATTTTCCACCGGAGGGGATTCAGGATGTTTGGAATAAATATAAGTATCATGGGATCAAACTGGAGTAAACTGAGCAGTGTTTTAAATGTATTTCCCCTAAGGAGCTGACAAGAGAGTTGGGCACACCTCCGCTGCATCAGTGCTGAAGCTGCTTTTCCAGGGCCGAAGCTGCTTTTCCAGCCCAGGTGCCAAAATAGAAAAGCTCTTGCAGGTCAGGCTATGATGAGAAGCAGTAAGGTGTCTGGCTGAAGGAGAACTGAGCCTCCCTTCAGCTTCAGCAGCAAAATTAAACAGTGGTGGGGAGCTTGCACGTTGGCTGATGGCTCCATTTCTCCTGCCATATGAGCCCAAAGTTGCCTCCAACACATTCAAACCTAGTTTTCCTCCTTTTTACCCCTCTGATAATTCACCTCCCTGTTTACTCAATCATTTTAGGTGGGGGGAAGTGATGAATATTGCTGAGTGCCAGTTTTTTTGGTGCAAGATGAATAACCCCAAGGAGCAACTTACACTGAGTCCCAGGCTCCTGTCAGCCCTATAATTGATGATGTTTTCACTGTAAGGGGTGGGGACTGGGACACATTAAGGCTCAATAGGGGAAGTAAATGGAGTGAATTGACTCAGCAACTCTGCCTTTTACCACAGCTTCTAATAAGGATAAACTGATTACTGCCAAATGTACTTTAACATCACAGGGAGGGGAGAGAAAATAAATCGATCTGCTCAAAGGAAATAAATGCCATTCCAGAAGTTTTTTTAGAAGTGAACTTTTATATGCAGAAGCGTAGAAGCACATTTTGGCAGTATGCTGCTGCTTCTTTCCAGGTTGCCATTTGCCACTAAACCCAAAAACGAATTTGCAGCCTTAAAACGTATCTTAAAGATGAACACAGCAAAAAGACCTCTACAAAGCCAACTTATCATTTCTGCAATCTCACCTTCAGACCAAATGGATAACAAAAAGGAGCATGGCCATGCTTACACTGTATTTCAAACGCCGACTTTATGTCAGCATCTTTTTACAGCAACTGAGAGACCGGATGCTGCACTTCTTTGCCAGGCAGTAAGGAAGGCAAGCAGGCAGCAGCCCAAGTTGCCAGGGGTGACTATGGAGCTGACAAGCCCAGGATCCAGCAAAACCCGCCTTGACTGATGACTTTCTGGGTTCCTGCTGACCTTTGATCCCTTCTGGTTTGGTTGGGAACAAAAGAGCCCGTTCACCAGGGCCCCTCACACGGTATATTTAACGAAAGCAGCCATTGCCTATATGCTGATTAATGTGTTTGCCTTGCATGCAGCAGCAGGAGGACCATGGCCACCCTGTGCTGCTGTGCAGGTAAGGCCCAGCTTACCCAGCTTGTATGTCACACAAAATAAATCAGGGAAACCCACCGTGAGGCACATGAAAATGACTAAAACAGGTAAAGACAATTTTTGTCGCTGACGCGAGAAGTTGCTGAGACCGGCGACAGCGCCACGAGCGCTATCCCTGCAGACCCAAAAACCTGTGGAGAGTTTCTGTCATGAGAGATTTGATGCTGCTCTGGCACCGAGGGCCATCAGCAACAGCTCAAAACATGCTGTGGCAAAAATGCTGTGGGCTACAGCAGCCATGGAAGATGCTGTCCAACCCTCAGCGGCCACTTTCATCGCCGTGTATTGTCACCATAGCAATGAGGCTGAACGCGGGCAAATGACAAGGGGTCTGTCATCACTCAGCCCTGGCCTGACAGCCCCCAGCACCAGTGGCTCTCATCCAGTCTCAGTACACAAATAGGTCCTCAGCAGGCCCAAAAGTAATAATCTGCCCCTCCATGATGTCATCATTTCCACTGGCACTCCCAGTAGCAGTGTGCAGCCCTTATACCCCCTGGAGATGGTTCTGCTTTATTCTAGAGTGCTTTAGGGAAAAGGAAAAGGCAGAAAAGAGAGAGTCAGAAGGGAGACAGTGGTACCCAAACATCAGAGATAATCAAGGAACAAAACAATCAAAAAGGTAAAAAAAAAAAACTATTGAACAAATGGAAGTAAAACATGAAAATTAATGTTTGAGAGGAAAACAATACTTCCTATGTAATGGCTTCAGCAAGGTACTGACAAAGTCTAAAGCTCCTTTCTAATATTAAACATGGCAGTTGTATATAAAATGCATCCGCTGCTCCCTTCACAGAAACAGGTGTTTGGGGTGAAGTCAGGATAACTGGCAAGGTATTGCCGGGCTGTCACTGACAGCAAGCACGGCCAACACACTGCTCTGCCTTCACGCCAACACCAAAATCAGGGTCCCAGCTATTTTCACGCTCTTCCTGCCAGAGATGCCACAAAGAGACAATTAACTTGGTCTACTTCCCTGCTGCCTGCGTGGAAGTACAGAGAGAAATGACAGAAATCAGAGATGGCAAACACTGTCTCATCTAGACCTCATCTCTGCCTGCTTGGATTAATCACAACATCTCTATTTCAGAAGAATTTCTGTGTGGGGTCAGTTTTTACTCATCCTGCCCACGCAAACTCCAAAGACCCGTCTTGGTGGTTACTTTACTTAGCTCATCTTGACCACACAACTTTGGGTTTTACTTTGTGTTTAGTCACACAGAATACCCCAATTTCACAGTGACCCTATTTACCACGCCAGCCCTCTCACCATTTCAAAAGCTGCCTTTTAATGGTATTTAATTTAGGCTCGCTTACATGCTACATTTGCTAGTGAACACATTGGCTCTGTGGCTCTTATTTAACACCATCACTGTCCCCCCCATAGTGTGCAACACGCTCACCAGTCTGCGGCAGCCCTGGAAAGACAATTTTCACTGTTCAAACATTTTTTTAAACCTGATCTACCGTTCCAGAGAAACAACTCCGCAACTAATCTTCCAGGACAAATGTAATGCCGAAGAGCAACTAAACTGAAACGTATAAATTCCATATATACTTAAAAATACCATTGTCTGTAATTTAATATAACAATATTTCTAGGCCTATAACCTTGCACGCAGAGGCAATTTCCCAAGCATTAATACTTAAATGGGTCATATGCACCACATCTGTCATTCTGTCCTGAAGTCTATGAGGCACAACCAAGACTCTGCAAGCCTATTGATTTTTCTAGCATTTGCTTTAATTTACTTAACCATTGAGAAATCCATCAGTACATAAAGGGCAACTGTCCATTACTGCCTCATTTGCAGACATTCTTTCCCCTCTTTTTTTTTTCTTTTCTTTTTTTTTTTTTTGGTAAATATTTCCCTTTAAGTCACTGTGTGTTTACAGTGTAAAAACGAATCCAGAAAGTGCTCACACCTGTTTCTGTTCAGTAACTGCTGCACTGAGGTATATGTAATGTGCTTAAAGATAGAATAAATATCTAGACATTATTACATCTGTGTGCAAAGGGTGGTAAATTAGATCCTAATTACATTAACAGGGATTCTGCCTCCCAGCTTAAATTTTACATGAGCACTCTGTAAAAATCCAAAAGCTCTGCTGTGGTTTCTTTATGAGCTGGTGATTACAGCTACTTCCTATGCGGTCACTAAATATTCTGTTTACAAATAAATGAAGAAGCTTTGAGCCAACTTGCCAGGGTAATAATCCGTGTTTTTTATTTTTTTTTTCCCCAGCAAACCTTTACCACATAAGCATGGCAACAATCAGAAGCCCCAGCTTCATCTAATTACTCTATCACATAATTTCACAAATTGCCTTTTCACTGGGGAGCCAAGTGCAAAACACGCTCACAGTGGGATTTCAGGCAGCAGCTTTCATTTACTACTCATTTCTTGTTAAATTAAACACAAAAACACCAGTTGTGTGAAAGAAGTCAAAAAGAATGCTTGCAAATGAGCCAGACAAGTGTATCTTATATTTATACCATTTGCACAAAATAGCTCATTGGCAAGCTGGATTTTTAACGGCACCATTAGCATCTTTAACCCTTTCGAGGCCTGGCATGAGGCTGGGAACTGGACCATTCTGACCAAACTCAACCCAGCAAAAAGGCACCAGGCAGTGCATCCTTATCCTTTTGTTCCTGACTGGGAAGAGAGGCAGCATGCTCTGACTCTGTCCCCACATAAACCCTCTAGCTTACCAGGGGTTAGAGAACAAAATCAATTCCATGAATTTCTGGGCATTCCACCCACCTAATGCAAGAGAGGGAACAGCCCCAGAAATAAATCGAGTGGGATTTGTAAGCACGATTCCTCTTTCATCCAGGACAGCCCTCCAAGGTGTGGGGTACCAGTAAGACTTGGGGGCAACAGGGACCTGGAGGACCAGACCCCTGCTAATTATCTGAGTGTTAACAAGGTAGGAAGGAACACAAATTATTTTGAAAATAATTGCAGCCAGTGTACTATTGCTGGTGGAAGTGAACCAGGGGTTACACGGCTCTAAAATGACATTTTGTACATCAACAAGTACAAAACTAAAACACGACCATTAGTAATTAAAGCTGCTCCTTTTGTAGCACCAAAGCCAGTAGGTCAGGTACCATTTTACATCAGAAACCAGCCTTGATGGCTGCAGATTTGCCAACACTATCTACACAGGGAGAAAAAAAAAAACCATCAGCAGCAGCTGTCTGTGTGCCTCGACATTGAAAATCCTATTCATACAGACAGGTGGAGTAATTTAAAAGCCAATGTGGTGCAATTTTGATGCAAGTAATGCCACTGTTTACTAAAATGCCACCATTACTGCTGTTTATGAAAACATTACTAAAATTGCATTTTATTCATAAGAATCCTAAGCTTTGGGTTATTACCAGTCTCAAAATTATCCCGACCCCAACTGCAGCTTATGGCCCTCCAGGGTTTACAACCTGCTGCACTGACAGACCCATGCTCAGGTTTCAGCAACGAAATCAAGGGTTTATCCTCTTTGCCATTCCCACACAAGCACAGAGCACTTCCTGGATCAGCACAAAATCCATGGAAAATAAGCAGAGTTCTGCCAGTGGATCTATTAGCTAGCCAGATTGTCTAATATGACATTTGCCTTTCCAAAAATATTGTTAGGAACACCAAAAGCTCTGTCTGACAGGAGTAAGGATGGTCTAGGAAGTAGAGTTTCACTTCAAAGCTGACTTTAGAGCAATCAACAGAGCAAGGCACCCAAGGCAAAGTCCCACCATTTTCTCTCTGAGCTCAAAAAAAGCTCTTGGAAAACATCATTACATCCTGAGCAACCCCTTGGTTTCACTAACGTGACTCAAGTGACCTCTTTAGTGTCACTAACATGACTGCCTTGTTTTTTGGGTCACTGGGACAGAGGACCCATTGTGAGAGTAAGTTTTTTTTGTGGTTAAGTTTTTTTTTTTAAAAGTACTTCCAAATGTTTAATGCTGCACAGGTTGGCTTACAAAGGGCCAACCAGTGGCCAAGAAAAGAATATTCATGCTATATCTAGAATCCAAGAAGTATTTTCTGGGCAGAAGTTTCTGCTTCATAAAGCAAAAGATGAAGTGGTAAGGCTCCTAGACCTTGCCTTATTAAAATGATGGCCCACCACTGAAGTGAAACGAGCACTCCACTAAATACTCTGGGTCTAAATCAGGCAATGATGCAAAAGGCGAGGTAAATTAGATAACTACATATTAACTTAAACCCTTTTCTGCCCACTTACCTTCTCTCTACACATATATTTAGCACTGCTGGGGCTTACAGAGTGAGGAGCTGGAAGTACAATGATGACTCATCAATAAGACAAGACTGGATGGACCTGGTGATCTTAAAGGTCTTTTCCAACCTTAACAATTCTGTGAATACATTTGTTCCGTGAATAATGACTCTATGGATAGTGAAAACTGGATTTTCAGTGGAGAATTTTGTGGGAAAGGATGGCGCTACCCATGGAAAATTTTAACTTACACCATCAAAAGAGAAAATTTTTCTTCCAAAGGAAAATTTTCTCTGGGTAATTTTGATGGGCAGTCAGTAAACATAAGTACTTAATATTAGGAATTAGAGGCTCTTTAATACGTGCAACAAGAAAAAGCATGTAAACTGTAACAGTGCAGATTCTGTGTAGCTGAAGGTAAATGCAGGAAAAGGGAAACAAAACTTTTCTTAAATGAGTAAAAAGCCAAGTCACTTCTCATGCCTGTCCTGGAGCAACAAACAGGCTATAGCCAGCACAATATCACTGCTCTGGTTTATCCAGACAAGAGTTAAGTCCATGCAAACAGATGTAGGATAGTGTATGCCAAAGCAAGGGAATGCATCTTACACAACTTGATGTACCACTTCCAAATGTGACCCTATTTGAAAGGCAGCTTATCTTACACCACAGATTAACACATCTCATCAGATATGCGCCCAACTGGTTTGGTGCCTCATATTTTGGCACTTTACCTGATCTGATTAAGTCATTTGCTAGCACACTGGCATGCTGTGAAACTGCTTCAAGAGTTAGATTTCCAACAAAAAAATTAACACTGGCGCTCACACACATAAGCATATCTGAGAATCAACATAGGCTCTTTTGTAGCAACTGCGTTAGAGGACAAGCTAAATAAACAACTAATAATGAACAACCAAGCCCATTAATTTATCCTCATTTCCTGCTCACCCACTGCTTGCCAAGACACTGCTGCTGCCTTTAATGCACTTCACATCGCAAACTGTTCGCCAAAATATTTCCACAGATACTTCCAGATTTAAAAATTGGTGACCAAACTCTTCCCCCCTCTTCTCTGCCCCCCTCCCAAAGGTGATACTTGAATTTTGTACTTCTGCTTTGACTGCAGAAAGGCAGGGCATCATGTAACACATTGCCCTGTCTTGACTGGAGGTGGCTAATTTCAAAAATGAAGGCTGCACACGCAAAATATCACAGCTGCAAATATAAAAAGAAAGGAGAGGGTGGAGAAGAAAGCAAAGCATCTACTGCTGAATTAAATATTCTTATTACTGCAAACATTTCTTGCTGGCAAACTCATTTCCAAGAATATTTATGCAAACAAAAGGAGTTCTAGTACAACCAGAGTAAGTGTAATTTAGCATCTGAATTAATGTTTATCATGTTTCAACTTTTCAGTATTCCCTTGCTTCTGCTCAGATGTGAAATTCTGCTAGTGTCTAAATACTGATGTGTTTCAGCAGCTTCAAAATAATTCAAATTCTTTAATGTGCTAGTGCCTTCCACATTGGCACAATAGTGCCTCCAAGCTAGAAACTGTGGGAAATTGGGGGAAAAGGCAGAATAGTCCTTTGGCAATAGACACATTCTCTCTCTCTCTCTCTCTCTCTAAAATCATGTTGGCTCAGGTTATTGGCTACCTTCTGATTTCAACCAAAATACTTCCCTGGATCACTGCCATTCCCAAGACCTGTGATGAGATGTCACATACCCTGTAGTTTAAGACATGATGGCTGTCTTCAACAGAAATGGAGCTAAATCACAGGTGTTAAAAAAAACAGATGCTGTAACTACACCACACTTCTGAATGTGAGAAGAGCCTAAGTAAATAATCTGTTTTCCTTGAACTAACTGACTAAAGCATCCTCTGTTTTTCCCTTCTGTCCTAAAACCAAAGGTTTGTAGGACAGCTCAGCACTGACAACTTAAATAATCTACAAGGAGACATGCTCTTTCCAAGAAATCATGGAATTGGAACAACAGCAGCATTGCCAAGGGTATCACCCCAAACCCAACAATTTTCTTTTAAAATGGCAACATTTCTCTCAAGCTAGAAAATGGATCGATTCTTGGAAGTTGGACACCAGGTTAAAGCCACAAATTAAGAGGACAATTAAAGAAAATGCTGGGGGTTTTAACTGTCACTGTCCCCCATAAAACTCTGAAGGGTTAAGAAGTTAATTCAAACACAGCTACCTAAATCCTCTTTGTCCTCCTTTCTGGAGCTCTCAACTCAACTGGGACAGAGTCCCAGAGTAATTACCTTCTCCCATAAGAACATTTCCCATTTTCTGCCACTGGAGATGACTGCCACAGCACTTGCCCCAGCAGAAGGGAGCTGAGGACCCTCCTTGTGGGCTCCTTGCACCAACCTGTGTTAGATGCTTTTGTTGGATGCTCTGACAGGTTTTCCTCCTGCCTGGAGTAGGAAAAGCCCTGGCTCCCACCTTCCCAGTCAAGGGGATGAGGCAGTGCACGAGTGACTCAAGGCAAGCTAAAAAAGCCTGGCTTTTCCCAGGAATTTGGGACAGCTGGCACTGAGAGGTCTTGCAGATGTGGAAGAGAGCTTTTTACAGCTTTGCCCACAATAAAATCAAGTGAAAGGGGAGACTTACATATTTGGGATGAAGTGGGAGGACACCCCCAGCCATTCCCAGTCCAATATTTGGAAATCTGAGCCCTGTTACGCAGATGAGCTCCAGGAGCCCTCTGGCATTTTGCACAGCAAGTGCCAGTTGGTGCAGGATGGAGAATCACTGTAAGTTGCATTTTTTTTCTGGGGGGGAGGCAGAGGGGAAGGGGTTTCATTTTGTTTTAATGCTTCCAAATCTCTCAAGAGGAGAACAAAGCAAACTTGGTTTAGCCAAGTGTTTTCCCCTTTCCATGTTTTCAGTGCTTCAGTTTTGCACCCATCTACCCTTTCACTATATTCCCTTCCAAAACCAGGCAAGCATCCCACATGGGAGCAGGGGAAGGCAGCCAAATGAACCCTATGTTTCTCCCAAAGCAAAATCTGTAACTATGGTGGGATCAGAAAAGACATGAAATCCACTTGTTTTAACTTTAAAGAGTTGCTAGCCAGTAAAACATTAATATAAAAAGAAAATTGATAGAATTAAATGTTATAATTTTTCTATCACAATTACGTCCTTGAAGCGATGGGGACTGTTTTTTCTCAGCTAAATTCAAAATATCTGCTTCCAATAAATGCTTTTACAAATAACAGCTTTACTAAAGACACTGCATATTTCTTATTTTAAATTTTCCTGTTTCATATCATGGCATCAAGTAATCAATAGAGGTTAAAAATCCAGACACATAATAGAAAAAACTCTTTCACTTTAAAGTCAACATCTTTCAGCCATGTCTTTTACTTTCTGCTCAGTCTCCCCTTTCAGTAAGATTTAACCTCTTAAGGAAATTGTTTTAAAAGCAGTTAAAAATAATGATTAAATTATGGGATTTACATGAAGGAAAACCTCAGCCCATTCATTTTTTTTTTAAATCATGGCAATTTGTTTTTTAAAAGGTGTTTGAAGTCCTTGAATCTACCTCTTGGCACCATTAAAAGAGAGTAGTTTATAATCCCCTAATGTGCTTAAATAAAGCCTTCAATAGTTTAAATTGTTATTAAACATCTTTTGGGATTATAATTTTATGGCTTTTTTTGCCTGATTAGATGATGAACGTGAAGATCATCAAATACTCATCATATAACAAACCAATTACATTGTATAATCCCCAAAATGAGGTCTGAATCCCAACATTTTAAATTAAGCTGGATTTAAAGGATGCAGAATATTCACAATGAGTGGAAAAAAAACTTGAAATGACACCCCACAAACTCCCTTCTCCTAGTTTTGAACAATAAGGAATTTATACCAATTCCAAATACCAATTTAAACTAATAATACCATTGCTGGGACAAAAGCATAGGATGGGCTGAAGCAGAAACTAACCTTGCTGCCACAATAAAATTTACACAGATTTAACTATAAGCAAGATTATTTTTATTTTCCCCTTCGCCCCAAACTTTTCCCTTATTTCACAATCCCTGATGAGGGATGTACACGACAGTGAGGAGATATGCTTGAAAAATCTGGGGGCAGAGATGAACCCTGAATGTTAAGTGATAAAAAAAATTAAAAAATAATAATAATAAAAATTTTTGAAGTCTAAAATGCCTGCAAAACATTGCTGGGCTGCAACACCCTGAAATTGTCCTGAGAGTGACTTTCTGAAGCAGAACTGGTTTGCCCCAGTCCCTCCTCCAGCCCCTGCCATGGCATTTGATGCTGATCTGATGCCACTCCACAAGCCTCTTCTCAATTTTGACTCAACTTTAACAGTTCTTCACCAAATTATTATTCTCCTTTTTTTTTTTTCCTTTTATTACAGATAGCAACAAGCTTCCATCTCAAATTTATAGCAAAATCCTCAAAACAGATTTCATAAACCTCCAAATCTGCCAGATGGTGTCATAAGCTACCAAAAAAAAATTTCAACAAGCTCCACAACTTCATTTTACCCAACTGACAGCCCCACCTGAGCAGATCTTCCAACCCAGATGTTTAATCAAAATTAAATCAGAACAGCAAACAGTTAAAAAAAAAATATCCTGCAAAAGTCCTAAGTGTGAGTCTGGTCAGCACTTTTGCAATTGTTTTAGCTGATTGTTTTTGTTGTTATTATTCCAAGAGGGGAAAAAAAAAAAAAAGGCAATTTGGACAAATTTATCCCCTGATAAATTTGGATAATTTTTCCCCTGCCTGCATCTGCAGAGGACAGAGCTTGCCTACCCTTTGGGCATATGTCAACTCAGTTCTGCACATCAGTCAAAATACTGTGGGGGGCTGGAGCCTGGCACGGAGTGGGAACTCCTGCCCAAACACTTCAGCATCCGGAGAGAAAAAAAGTGAATTTCCTCCTAAGCCTGAAACAAGAACTAGGGGACAAACCTTCGGAAATGAAGTCAGCCCACAGAGGAAGGCTTAAAGCTCTTGGAGATGGAATAACTGCACAAGAAGGAATTAACCTGACCTATCCACTTTTGAAAGACTGAATTTGTCCAATATTTATTTTAGGTCTTCCCAACTGATAATCATTAGTATGACAGACACAGCAATTACTGTCTATTTTATTTAATTCCATACCACTGATGTGTATTAATATTACAATTGTGAAAAAGAAAATTGTTTTTGAAGATGAGGACTCCCAGCTATCACCCCCCCAATTAGGAAGCATCAGTGGCCAAGGGGATGCTGGATTTTGCACCTGACTGCTGCTTGTTTCTTCTGTGCCATTTTTCAGATGGCAAAGTGAAGGCAGGTAAAGTGCTGGGGGGCAAAGGGCAGGTGTCAGAACAGAACCACCCCTCTCTGCCTTTCCTCACCTCCCATTTTAGGGAGGGCCTTGTGCTCACCCCACAAAAGACCAAATCCTCTGCTAAATAAATGGATAAATAAATAAATAAACAAAGTGTGTGGGATCTCCTCAGGATGATCCCCCTCCTGCAGCAAGGACATCAGGTGGGGACACCACCAATACCACTGTGCAGAGTTGTAAGAGCACCAGATGCCCTCAAAAATGAAGAGGAGTTTTCATTCCTTCAGTCTCTCCCCCCATTACTCCTCAGCTCTGATTGTAGCCATTATTTGGGTTTGTTTTGGTTTATTTTGCAGCCAGGGCAGCACCCCAAGCAGTCTGTAAACACACTCTGTTGCTCTAGCACTTGGAAGAGCCTACAATGCTCTCCAGACATGTTTTAATCCGAGGAAACTGTCCAAGATCCTACCTAGAGTCTGTCTCAAGGTCCTACCTGGAAAAGGTTGGACTGGATAAACCAATTCCCTTTTACTGAATTGATCAGGTAAGTCTGGATCTACCACGCTGTCAGGAGAGGAGAAAGCTGCCCTGCAAAAAAAACCTGCAGGCTTCAGGTTTTCAGGGCTTCAGCCATGGCTGGGCTGGCTCTGCACAGGGGATGGTGGGTTTTTACAGCAGGCTTTAGCTCAGTGTTACAAGGTAGAAAATGCAGCATTGCATAGGTCCTGAGGAGAATGGTTCTTTCTGTATTTGAGTCTTCCAGAAGCAGAGACCACCTGACAAGCAAATGTCCAGATGTTGTCTGCTAGGGACTGCTAGGAGTCTTGCAGCAAGCTCAGCAGGCACTCTCCTCTTTTGAACACTATTACCACACAGGAGAAGAGTGAAAAAAGCCACTAAAACCCTGCACCTAACCCAGGTGAAGCAGTGAAGGGGTCTGTTCAGTCTGTTTTTGGTCCTGGGACTAAGCATTAGCTACAGGGTCAGGTCAAGCTCATGCTGTCAAATGCTCAGCACAGGGTGGCTCCCACCACAAAGATGTTTTAGAGACACCCTGTAGCCTTCTGCCATACTCCCAGGAAGGCATTTGGAGGGGATATACCCAGTCCAGGCTAGGAGTTTGCCAGGATTGACCTTTTGTGCTCCTGTGCTCAGATTTGGGCGATGCTTTATTTACTGGCACAAACACAGCAACAGGCCACTTTCAGGGAAAAAAAATATTTATACTATTTCATTTGCAATTCCTCACTGGAAACTTACAGGAACTGACATGCAAGTTTTCAGAGTTCCCTGGTGTGCCTTGTCCTGACTGCAGAGCTTCTCCCCTGATTCCTTGAACCTAAACCAGGTGCATCAGGCTGGTGTGAGCACATATGGGCTGTTCTGGGGGTGGATGTCCTTAACCTCACATCTAACCTGAAGAGAGATCAACTCATCTTGGGTGAGAGGATCTACAAAGGGAGAGCACCATCAGCACCAAAGGGATCTCAGCCTTTGGAAGTGGTGGCACTGAACACGCCAGACAGGAATAAGGACCTGGCAAAGCTGGGGCATGGAGTCTGCCAGAGAGAGAGGGAGAGATTAACCTGGAGATATCTGAGGCCCTCTCTGGCCTCCAACATGAAGGTTCATTCATAGCAACCCAGGACCTCACAGGACAGGATTCCCTGCCTGATCCCCGTGCTGACAAGAGCCATGGCAGGTATCTGGTTTCTTGGCTCAGCAGGGGATGCAGGGGTGATGTGCATGAGCTCTTCCTCTGCTTTACGAGTGCTTTACCCTTGGCAGAGCTCCCACCAGGGCTGGGCCAAGCTGGCCAGCTTCTAGTTTCATCCTGACCCTAGCTACAGGCAGAGGAAAGTGTCAGCTGCTGGGGTTAGAGGAGCCCTTCCTCACTACCACCTGCAAACACACCTTGGCCTGACCCTCATCCTCCTGGCACAATCCCTGAGGGAAAAATCCTGGGGCTTAAAGCCCCACAGTGGATAAAAATGCAGTGACAATCACCACAGTTTGATGAAGAAGGAGAATGGCATTAGAAACACTTCTCTAAATGCTAATGTTAGAAGGTGTGGTACATATTACAAAGCCTTGAAAGCGGCCCCAGCCTCCAGCTTAACCCCACACACCTGTCCAGAGCTTTGATTTCTAATCCCAGGAATAAAAAAAAAAAAAAAAAAAGAAACATACAGGTAGCTGTGGTAACAGAAATAACTGCACATACCCCCACCACTTTCTAACATTAAATACAGGGGTAACTTACACTCTGGGAATGAGAAGGTCTCAAAGAAAAAAATTATACTTTGCTATTAAACCAGATACATTCAGACCTTTCATCATGAGGCTTCTGATGATCTCTGACAAACATCTGAATGAGGTCTTTGTTTGCTTTTGGCTTTTTTTTTTTTTAATCTCCCCAATTGTTTTCTGCAGTTCTCTGGAGCACAGAACCAGGGGCCAAATGCTGCTCTGTGCTCCAAAGCAGTGATTCCCACTGCAAAGCAGGACAGGTCTGCAAGGTTACATTCATACAAGCTTTAAAGTAAAAATCACATTTGGCAGTGATGTCCTGTTAACAACTGCATCTCAAACAAACAAACAAATCTAAAAACAACACACACACACACACACACACAAAAAAAACCCCCATACCATAAAAACATACACTCTATGCTCTTCCCCTGGCATCTAGCAAACGAGGCAACAACAACAACTCTGCCTGGAAAAGTCCCTCTTACTGCCTGGCAGCAACATCAATATGTATTTTTTTTTTTTTTTTTTTGCTTTCTATGACTACTACAACTATGACATTACCCATGTTTTATTTTGCATATGTGATCTAGAGTTCACTTACTGTTAGATGCTGGAACAGCCATGCCCTCATGATATTTGTGGCTACTTTGGGAAAGATGCCACGCTTTTTATGTCGCTTTTTGTCCTTATCTGGATCATCATCATCACCTGTGCTGGGGGAAGCTACACTGTTGTCCAAGCCGTCACCTGTAAATATAGTGAATCAAATTTTGACTTATGCTACCTTTATATACTTCAGCCGAAGCCTGGCTTTGGGTATAAACTGCATGAATATTTAAATGAGGTATAAATTCTTTAACACCGTAATTCACCAGGGGTTGAGGGGATGGGGGAAGGGGGAGAGAGACACGGGGGAGAGGGAGGGGCTCAGAAATGTGTTGGCCCCATTCTGGTTTTATCTTGAATGACAGTGTGGCCATCTCTTGCCACTGTAACCCAGAACAAAATGTGCTTACAAATTATATATATTAAAAAAAAATAATTTGCAAGCACCCAACTTGCAAAGGTGGAAATGCTGGCTCTTCTTCACACAAGGTCACTTCCCAAAGGTTCATCCCAATCAGCTACTTTGGCTGAGCTGACAATTAGCAAAGCGTCAATGGTGTTCTGGGATGGGGACCATGACATGTGTGAAGCTGGGTGTGAAAAGTGGGGTGGATGCAGCTCTCTTGCAACATCATACTCTCTAGGCAAATCCNGTTAAGCCTTGTACAGATGCTCGCTCGACTTCCCCTAATTCTTTGATGGGAGGTGGGCAGCTAACTGGCTCCCCTCCTCCCAGCCCCAGCCAAAAAGAAATTCAGATCAGTAGGCACCAGTTTGACATACACCATCAGGAATTAACACCCTGCTTTGTGCCAGCGTGCTGTGTTTGCAATAGGTGTCTGCTTCTGTGAGACGACCACTGATCCAGAATGAATTTCCTCAACGCAGAGAAGGTCTCAGACAGTTCTCATCACATTAACAACACATCTAGGGGAGGATGCCACAGTGTAGCAGCCAGCATTGGGTCTGGGCTGATGGGTTAGAGGCCAAGGGAAAACAAAAGTTGCAGTGCCCAGCAGTTTGCATGCAATTTTTGTCGCAACCACTGAAAACAGCTTATAAACAAGCCCACAGAGCAAGTAAGTCTTTGCATGGAATGCATGTGGACTGAAGAACATACCCTGGCTTCCAAAGACACTGTATTTGTAGCAACACAGAGTTGTGATGTTATTAGGCAAGTGTTTTTTACACCCCCCGGGCAAGAGAGATGAAGAAAGTAATCTCAAATCAGCTGAATACAAACTATCTCCGTTAGGGACAAAAATAAAATATATTTTAAAAAAAGGGATTCAGACTGTCATAACTGTGATTTGTTAAACAGCTTACAGCACCAAAAAAAAAAAACAAAAAACAAAAAACCCAAAAAAAGCTATTATTAATGTTATATTCTTAGTATGCTACTGACCATGGCAAATTTATAATTGTCCTTATGACTTGGCCTGTGTCTTTAATGAAACTGTAACCTTGGGTAGTTACAGACAAACACAAGATTTTTATGAAGAAATTAGATATCCAATGAATTCTTTGAAAGCTCAGTATCTAAAAAAGGGCTTTTATACAGAGAAGCAATTCACCATATAAAATAATAATTCATAAAAGAAACATGAGCAAAGGAAACAACTCAACAGCATTTAAAATTCCACGGGCTAATCTACTTTCTGTCTGTGAGAGGCAAACAAGGAAAAGAAAAGTATTACGCATTCATTGATTAAAAATGAAAAGCTTCTAACCTAATGACACTGCCTTTCACCACCTCCCTGCCATCGTCCACCCACCCTCTCCCCCAACCCATTTTTTTTTAAAAAATATACTCATTTCAAACCCCCTTCAGATTAATTTAGCAGGCATTGCCTTATGCCTGACGGGAGGAGGACTCATTGATAATTTATGGAAATATCTACTATAATCCAAGGGAGATGACTTTTTTTCCAGCTTTGTGCATCAATAGATAATCAAGGCCTTCAAGCAGCCTTAGCTTCCCATTACCTCGGGCAAGAGAATTCCTGAAAGCATGCCTCCAGGGCACCTGAATTATATCCTCCATTAGGGGAGGAAAAGCTTTCTGCATTCCACCTATAACACTCCCCAGAACCTTTCCTGTTTATTTCTGCTGTATGAAAGCAGAAGCATTAGGAACAGGATTTTTTAAGTGAAGACTTATGTAGATACAATGGAGAAACCTTTCAAGCACAAGCCAGATCACCTCCTTCAATCCCGGGCAGTGACCTATCCCAAATAAAAGGTTTCTGTTACATCATTAGCTCAAGCCAAAAACAGCCTTGGCTTAATGCACAGTTTGTTCTTCCTACTGTTTTTAGGCAAATACTGCTACTTTACTCCCATCTGGGAGGGAAATTACACTGCTGGGCTGTAATCTAAGACAAGATTTTCATTGGAAGCAAATGCTTTCAATCCAGTGTAAATACTGGTGTATGTTCAGAAAAGCCTAAAACAATAAACCCTGGCCTCGGCCGACACAAGTTGGAGAAAGTGAAAAGCAGGGAGAGGATAAGAAAGCGCCTGGCTATCCTCGGAGCAAATGCTTCAGCAGACTCCTGTAAATTGTTTAACCTCTTCCACTTTTTTTTTTCTTTTTTTTTTTTTAAATGGAAAATTGATCCCGTAAAGACCGAAACCACAGAGAGAAGTCTAAATGGTCAATTGTGGATTTTAGTATTTCCATCTACTTTGCAACTTGATATGCTCACCTCTGTGAGGTCTCCAGAGATTCTCCCCCTGCTCCTTTTCTCTTTTTTCCCCCCCCCTCTCTTTTCCTCCTTTTAAAGATCTCCAAACAAACTTGAAGCACTGCTGGCCAGCCACACGGTAGCAGCTACGAACTGCCTTTGTAAAATGTCGGTGGCAAACTCTGCTCCTGGAGTTGACTTCTCCTCCTGCCGCCAAATGAAGGCGAACTGAAAAGGTGGAAATAATCATAGAAATGATGCTAGTCCATAAACAAGCTTACAGCCTCATTAGTATAGCGGGAGGCTCCGCTGGGTGATTTATGCTTGTTTTGCTGATGCCATGAGGAAATGCCATAGGGCAACTTTAGCCAGCTGCTAATGGTTTCTGACAGCTTCTTAGCAACTAGTGCAAGCAACGCCGTGGCGTTTGCTAGTGACAGAAACCGAAAATGTCATATTATCTGCCCATGTGTCACCAAGTCCGTGTGGCAATTAACTAGCAGGCCAGTGACTGAGGGGCCACAGGCTCTCCAGAATGGCCCATGGCTATTTTGGGGTCAAAGCGGGCGCACCGTTCCGCCTTCACGCTGCACATATGCACGGGGCGTGTGCATGATCCCCACCGTGCTGCCTCCCATCAGTTTTGGTCCGTGTGGATCCTTTGTCCGTGGAGAAACTCCAGCCTCACTTTCTCTTTAGGCACGGCGTGACATTATCAGAGGAGCTGCGAGTAATCTGTCTTGATATGATGGTTGGAAATGGCACTTTAATTGGCAATACCTGATTCCCTGGTTTGGAGTGCTGGATCCGAAGGTGCTAGCTGTTTTTCTGCTCGCTCGCAAATTAGTCTAAAAGGATTTAAGATCACTGAAGCAGATTCGTTGCCTGTCAAATTGCTGGGAGCGCAGCAACTCTGCACAGCAACTAGATGCTATTAAAAAAAAAAAAAAAAAAACAACAAAAAAAAAAAAAACCAACAAAAAAAACACCCAACAAATGTGGAGCCTGTAAGGAGCAGAAGGAGAGCCCGGACTCGGCACTCCCGTTCCCTGGCGAGCAGAACCAGGCGCTATATGTCAAACTGTCAAACCTTTCAGCGTGGCCGTTTGCCCTTTCAAATAATATTTGAGAATTGTTTTTACACAATTTTTTATAGGCCATGGTCTAGTGAAAGAGGCCAAGCAACAAAGAAAGGAATTTGTACTACAATTCGTCCGTGGACGATTTCTTGCCAGACCTGGGCCAGTCCCCGTGGAGCGAGGCAGGTGACCTGTGGCAGCTCCCTGGCTGCTGGGGAGCTCCGATTTCAAACGCCCTCAATTCCAGCATCCCCAGAGTTGCCTATTTAAGCACACCCAGGCATTTAGGCCGTGCTATCTTGTTCCTTTCAAGAAAGGATAAAGCAGCATTTATCGCATTCAGCCCTGCTGAATGGCTCAGACCGGCCATGCCAGCAGGGGCTCCCCTCACTGCCTTCCCCTCTCTCCTGTCATCGCCCCTTACCAACTTCCCTTCGCCTCCCACTCCCCCAAAAATCAGAGGCAGGAGTATCAAAGGGCAAGCGACTTTATAGCAGCCCCTCGAGTGGGTAATGCTCTCTTTGTCCCCAGTGAAATGTCATAAACCTTTGTTGACAAAATAGGTGTTTCTGGAGAGCAGCTTGGCACAGGCACTCGCCTTCAGCAGCCGTGGTCGTGGCAGGAGTGTCCTGGTGATTCAAAGCCTCCCTCACTGCCACACCAAACCCAAATTAAATGTCATCACCCTGCGACGCTGCAAAGTCTGGCAGAGTGGCACAACCGGGCAACTTTCAGCCACTCCAGCTCCCAAATTTATTCTCAAACCTCAACCATCGAGGCTGTCCAGATGTGACATAAATATTCCCCATCCCAAGTCATGGAAGTTTCTGAAAGGTTGGGAAATTCAGATGTCCCATAACGTCCAGCCTTTTGCTTCACTACAAAATCCATGCCTCTGCATGGAGCTCTTTAGATGAATGCCCTCAAATGATTTTAACTGACTGGAAACTTCAGGGTCAAAGTTCCAAACACAGCTTTACTAAAAGTACACCTTCACCAGATGTAACAGGTTATTTTCACTCCACATAGCCCTGTCCTACTATCAAGTCTGCATTTGGAATACAAGTGTTTTCTGTATCAAAGAAAACCAGACTATTCTAAAAAGCCTGCTTCCCATTCCTCTGACAGGAGATCTGAGGGAGTTTTTGGGGTTTTACTGTTCAATTTTCTGGGAAGGGGGTAAGAGCAGGACACAGGATTTTCTGAGATACACCAAACAATATGACAAACACTTCCAGCTTACACAGTCCAGTTCTAGATCAGCATCCAAATACACTGCTTTAAGGAGTTCACAGGAGAAAATGTGAAAGATGTGCACCTAGAAGCCCTAGGAAAGGCCTGGAGCAACTTTTAAGTGGACAGACTAAAAGCTCCTTATGTTCAGCTTATTTGTATGTGTCCAAACACCTCCTGTTAAAACCAGTTTCTGCCTCCTAGAAGAACATCACAGCTTGCATTCACTTTTGTATTTCATGAGCTAATATAAATTAAATATACACTGTGTTTGGACAAAAACTGTCGACTTCTGTGCTAGATTTATAATGTATTCAGTGCTATGAACTGAAACACCTAACACAATGGCCCAAAGTTCATGGTAGTGTCTTTTTTTTTTTTAATTCTATCATAATTTTTTTGCAAGCATTTAGATACAAGTTCCTTAAATTCCTGCTTCTGCTAGGATGAGAAATCCCAAATTGCCTAAGCCAAATATTTAACTGTTCACTGTCCATCCGCAGCTCTGATGATTCCTTTCTTTTTAACTACTCCAAGAACCAAAATCTCTTTAGTAACCTTTCCAGATAACTGGAAAGGAAGATTCATTAGCTTCAAGCAACATAATGTACTAGAGAGATTGTAAGTGGCAAAATTGCTTTCCTCAGCCTTTCTTCTGAGTAACAATTTGGAGAAACTAGTGCAATTTCCACTAATTTACTTAACAAAACTCCAGTTCGCTGGATACCCACACACCCACCATGACAACTTTTTGTGGAGCAAAGCCAGGCTTATGTGTGAAATTTTCCTGTAAGGTACAAAATTATGAATTCTCAAAAAAAAAAAAAAGCAGGTCCACGGATGCAACAAGCTTTTCTGTGAAGCAAGAGAGGGAATACTGCTCACAGGAAACAGAACAAGGATCATAATTTCACACCACCAGCTTCAAATGGTCTTGGGCAATCAAAGACTGTGGAAATTCCTTTATATGTATACATTTTTCAATTTCTTTCTGACACAACCAGATACAACTTGGCACAGGAACATGGTGAGCAAAAGTCACACCCAAATGACTCTGACATGAGTCAGTGCAGCCATTATTCACGTCCACAAGTATTGAAGGACAAGTTCACTACTCAGGAAGTATCACTCCTCCTTGGAGCAAGGTGGCTAAGGAGGCAAAGCTGAGCAGCACAGGTATAAATATGTAAATATAAATACAAATATATCATATATCATATATTATATATGTTATATATATTTATTATATATTATATTCCAGGAAAGAGCTGGAAGGCACTGGCACAGTCTGTGGGTATGTGCCGAGCTGCTAAACCAAGCTGTACCTATCCACTGAGGAGAAACAGAAGTTTTGACATTAAAAAGCCATTAAGTTTAGAATATTTCCCCAAAACACATAATTTTAAAATCTAAACACACATGCATATATTGCATATGTAACATTAACCCACTGACAGCTCTCAATCTGCCAATGCCCAAGCAAGGCACATGAGCTGAGAATGGGACTACCAGCAAAAAGGTACTTCAGAAAATATAAAATAACTATGGAATTCTGTTATTTTGGACCCATGGTTAGTCAGATGTGAGGGAGCACCCACTCCTGGAGCTCCTGAGGTCAATGGCAATCATCTCAGCACACTGAGTGGCCTGCAGAACACCCCAAAAATAATTTACAATGACGAGGCAGCTCTGCTTGTGAAATTGAAAAGCGGTGTTGAGGAAGGACCTTTTTTTTTTTTTTTTGTTCCTTAAGGAGAAACCTTTCTCAAATATACTTAATAAAAAGTTAACGAGGAACAACAAGGTTGAAAATGAGCACTAGCAAAGGAACAAACACCACGTGTCTGGGTGTGCACACATCTCTTTAAGGAGATGCACTACATGTTTCGTGCAAGGATTCAGACCATGACACAAACAGTGGGAACTTGTCAGTCACAGGCAGGATCCATACTTACAAGATACTAAAGAACACAGTTGCAAAAATATCCTACACAAATATTCACAGATAGGGAAACCTGGAAAAGTATAAATTACACTCTGGCATATCACAAACTTTTGAAGTTTTTTCTTGAATCATCGTTCCTCAGAGACAGGAGCACCTTTTTCTAGGAACTCAACCATCTTTTTTTTGACTTGAATTCGCTTCAGCCAAGCAACGACCAAATTAGCTGTCTATGCAAAGAGTAAAAACAGCATTGACAAATAGTGGGGGGAAACCCACAGATTTTACTCATTTTCATTTCTTTGACAGCTTTTTATAGCTGAAATGAAGGAAACCTCTTCTCTTGCACCAGGAATAGCACTTCTTAATGAGGTTCACAAAAACTACGTCATTATGGGTGAGCTGTGATGTGTTTCTGGAGCTGTGCATCCCTGAATGAAATACTAAAAAGAAAGCAATTCATTGTATGGGAAGCAAACAACTTCCTGCTGCCAGCAACAAAAGTTTACTTTGAGCAGTTGGAAGCAAACACCCTACAGAAAAGTACCTGGATAAACAGAAAAACATCCTGCTTTCACCCAAGAATGGTAAAAAGCTTTAAAAAGTCAGGGTTTTTGGGTTTTTTCCTAACATAAAAGCCACCATGATGACTCTACAGCTCCTTGGGAAAAGCTGTTTTTCAGTCATCCTTGCTTTTGTTCTTTTTTATGGAACTTATTCTCTCCAACCTCATGAGGAGAGCTAGTCCCACCCATTCTCCATGAAAAGTCAACTACAACACGACTGAGACAGAGGTAAATCCACCACTGGATTCCACCAGACCCACTTCCCTGTAAAGCAGCAGCACAAGAAGCAGCAGGACTGCTCCACCATGGGGGGAAATATGCCCCAACTAATGCCCCAAATGGCCATGAGGTCAACTTCTGTAAATCTCTATAGCTCCTTAACAACTGGCTCTATCTTTGTGTTTATCCAGCTCCTAAGACACTTGACTCTTGGACTGAGCACAAGCAGCTATAAGAGGCTCAAAGCAAAGATCAGAAGCATATTACCTATAAACTAAGGGACGTGTTATCAGGAGAAACAGTTTATTATGTGGAGCATTTAAGGAGGCTTCCTTCCCTAAACACAGCTAAATTGCCCTGGGCCCTGCCTACAGAGAAGAAAATGCTGTAGATTTCCAGTTTTACAACAGAAAATATGTGCCAGAACCTTGACACTGCCCAAATAAATAATAAATTCAAAATAATTCAAAATGAGGTTACTCTATTGAAAAAAGTTTAAAAAGTTGGGCAAGATAAACCAAAATACTTGAGATTGTTGAACAAAACAAAAGCATTTTACTTTGGGCCAATTCAAGACCAATTCAGTGCTGGCCCAAGCTGCAGTCTGCACTGCAGGAATTATAATTCAGATATTGCCCGAAATCCTCTTTGGCAGAGCTGCATCCCCTAATGCCACCAGATGATGAACAGGAGAGGGTTAGTCTAGAGTTGCAGCTCAGGCAAGTCAGGATTCATGACCTACCAAACCCACATGAGATATTTCCCATTGGAAGGTGCTGTGTGGTTTGTGTCAAGTGAAAAAGTTCTTGTGGATATGCAGTGTATTTTCTTCTGCTACCATCCACTTTAAAGTAGCATCAAAGCCAAAAAATTTTCTCTGTCTCCAGTCTGTCAGTAACGTCAATTGACAATAAAAACCAAGACACAAATGAAAGAAATGAAACACCAATGAAAGAAATGAAAGAAAACTAACACTGAACTTCACTTTGCATGCCATGGCTGCATCACATACTCCATCTCCCCACATACAGTGACAGATATTGTCACTTTCCAACTGCAAAAGGCAGCTCTAAAACACCCCCATTTCATCTACCTTTCCTCTTTTGACAGTAACATCTCCACTGCCATTGTTAAAAACCAACCATCACCTCATACAGCCTTACAAAGATCCAGCAAATCCCAGCCACTGAACCCTCCTGATTGGATGAAAAAACATCTGGATTTAAACTCATGACACAAATTACTTATATTTCCTTGTACTTAAAGCAAGAGGAAGATAACTTTGATTTGTTATGGAGTATTAATACAAAAACCTTTTGTGAGGCAACCTGGTAATTCCCAATGCATGACCCTGTGTCTCACAGCTGCAGAAAAGAAGAGGGCTGGCTGTGTCCACCCAGAAGAAACACTTCCACAAACTGTCTTTCAGTGCCTGCTGGCCTAAACAACTGGGCAGAGAGGGCCACAACAACAGGGACTTGTGACTCTTCCACTGCCTGGGCTTCACATGAACAAGGCAAGAAGAGCTGGATCCAAAACAATTATACTCCTGTTTTCTAAGGAACTATAAGAAACATTTGCAATCATGAACTGAGTGGACTGCACCATGAATTTTGTCCCCTCATCCTGTCCTAGCACGGTCTGGGATGCTGAGGAGCAGCCTGCTTTTCCCCCCCAAAGACAAAACTTTATGTTACCATGCAGGTAATGAACTCAAGAAAAGCACCTGAATTAGAAAATACCCATCCCTCTGCCAGACCTTTCAAGGGAAGGGTGTACACAGAATTGGGGTTCTTCCTCATTGCTCCTTGCTATCCAGCACCCTAACTCCACTGCTCTTGTTTCTCCAGCAAAAGGTGGTTCCTCTGGAGGATCTGTGACAACAGTGGGAGGCTGCTCCTCAGGAAGGGGATGAGGAGCCAAAAGGAGGAAATTTGGCAGAGCCAAGATCACATAGAATTTTTTTTTTATTACTGTTACTCCCCCAGCACAAAAAGCAAATCTGCTGTGATGAGGTTCTGCACTTAAGAAAGGCACAGCAGGAAAAAACAATCCTGAAGCTGGGCTTTAATGTGAAGGCATGGTGGCACTGGGTCTGATGGCAAACAGGCACACTGCTGCCACTCACATCACACAGCTCCTGCTGCCCTCTGCTCTCCCCAAATTCTGTGCCCCTGCAGGATGACAGGGATCAAGCAATGACCACGGTGGTGATCAGGCCACTAACTCTTCTTCTGCTGCAAACACTTTCCCCTAAATATTCCTTGGGTCTGGAGAGGAGGGATGGCACTGAGGGGCAGGTCAAGGTACAACCTCTGCACTTCTGGTGTGAACACAGCCCCCAGGGCAGAGCCTGAAAATCCAGAGGGCTCAGTGAACCCTTCAGAGGAAAAACAGTGATGGGGAGGTGGTCCTGACCCTGCTCCTTGTGGCTGGCCACCAGGCTCAGGTCCTGAGGTCCCCTGATGTCCCTACCTTAGAGGCAGGCAGGCAGCGACAGTCCCTTCAGGAAATTCAGTCCTACTAAGTCAGCACATCCCCTTAGGCTCCAGCTTAATGTATTCATGACACTGCTGTGTCTTTGGCTTCCTACGACTTTCTGTCACAGATTCTGGTGTTTTGATGTTTGATTTACAGTGCTGTTACAGTTTAAGGTGTGGGGTTTTTCCAAATTAAAACAAACAACGAGTCCAAATGCAAATCCATCCAGGAACAAACAGATGTTAAGAGTCCAAAACACACAAGGAAGGTGAAAGAAAAGTCAGATCAATGCTGGACACTTAAAAACTTTCCCTGAATATCACTGACAGGTGAATGTTCACCTTATTTTTTTCTCTTTCATCTTCCATCTCTACATATTCCTAGATATTACCTGCCTAGAATTACCTTGAATAGGCAAATTGATAGGAGAAAAAGGACAAGCTTCTGGTGCACCCCAGATTTTTATTATTATTTATGTCACTACACTTCATGGCATCAGCTCCAGCTGCAAAAGGGAAGAAGGACAGGAAGGAGTTAACTCAGACATTTCCAGCACATCTCTTTGACTGCGTAAGAGTGTTTAACCAAAGTCCCACAGAAATCTCAAAGCAAAGCTGGGTCATAGCAAAAAGCCATCCATACCTTAAGAAAAAAATGAACAAAATGTATACACCCTTCAAAAAGTAAGCCAAAATTATTTCTGATTTCTTCTTTAACTCATAGCATTTGTCATTACTAGTAAGAGCAACAGCAGTAGAAATGTGTAGAAAGCAAAAACTGTAAAAGCTCTCAGCAATTTGAAGTACTTTAAATGACATGAATGAGTAACCAAGGAAGCTAAAGGAAACCTCAGGTTCTAGCAGGCTGAAACCACAGGCATCAGCTTCCCCATGGCAGGTACAGACCACAAGGAAGAGAAATCTCTCTTTTCTGACCAAACAACCTCATCCTTGTTGAAAGGGCTGAGGATCTTGTGGCACCCCTTCCACCCACCAGTGATGGAAGAGGATTCTCACCTGCCCAGCCCACCACTCCATCTGTCTCCTCCTGAGGCAGCAGTGCCTAAAAAAACACCAGCTTCACCTTCTTTACTGCCAAACATCCTGTTCAGACCACACCCTCTCAGCTGGGGCTGAGAAGGAATTTATTTTTGCCGTGCACCCCACCTTTCTCACCTCAATTTTTCAGGATGTGTGCATCTCAGCTGATGTGCCAGGACACACCACACACACTGAGAAGCCAGTGCTGCATTGGGTCAAACACCAGCAACGTCCCCGTGTCCTTCCTGTCCATGCAGATTATCAGGGAAGGTTTTACAGGCATCAGTTGCCTCATAAAGGAAAAGACAGACTTCTCTAAGCATCCTGTAAATGCCAGGAAAAGAGAAGAATGGAAAGGAAATGAAAGGAACAACCTGGAAAGGAGAACGGAAAAGCAGGAGACCTTGGCTCTAGGGAAGAGAGCTGACCACAGTTTTAGCCCTGCCTTCATCTATAGAAGATGTTTGCTTTTATTAATCACGGAAAAAATGTGGTGCGTGAGCTAAAGTCTGCCCCAGGCAGATTTAACTTGGGTGACCTGAACTTACTCTGCAGATCACCATAGGTCTCTCTGACCTTGGCAGTGACACAAGGATCATATTTTCTCGTGGATGAATTACTCTGGAATAATTCTGCCAATGTATTAGGCATAAATAGCCTTTTATTTAGGACTGTGAAAATACGTTCTCTCTTTCTGCCTCTTTCCAAACAAAATCACCTTTCCAAACAAAATCTATTTATTGGAATAAGGAAAAACCCCACCCTTCATTAAGGTCTGGGTACACATCTCAAGGGCCAGACAGAAGCTTGGCTGCTTCATGCTCATGGCAATGTGTTTTCAGACGTTGCCTTCAGCAAGATGCATTTTGGAGTTAACTGCTAAGATTTGTTGCTTTTGATTGGAGTGGTCACCCTGCACATTTGCAGATGAATATACAAATACTTTCAGACATGACAGAGGTGGTAAATTTAGGTCAGCAGTGGGAATGCTCAGCTTCAATCACCAAAACAGAAAGCACAATCCTCAACATACATCTACAAGCTAGAGAAGAGCAGCTCTGTGAAAACCAGCCAAGCTGCACTGGAGATAAGCAAAAAAAAAAAAAAAAAAAAAAAAAAAAAAAAAAAAAAAAAAAAAAATCTCCCAACACCCACATCTCAGCCTTGCAGAAAATCGACCAGTTTGGAAGGAACAGGTAAACAGTGTGTTCTTGGACAGGAGTCAGCAGAGTTTGGATGATGCAGACCTTTCCGTTCAAGAGCTGTGCTGGTTTTTGTGTCTGGTCACTCCAGGTCACATCCCAGAGCTCTGAGGCTCTGCAGGAGCTTCCTTCCCCATAATGGAGGTGGCTAAAGTGGTGGCTATTAAAATCAGTTGTTATCCTGATGCCACCTGAGCCTTAATGGCTGAAAAAATGGGGACTGAGACCACAGAAAGGGCTTTCTGGCACTGGCTGAGGAAGTATCAGTTTTTGAGGTCAGAGCAACATCCCTTAAAAATATGAATCAGAGTGGTTTCTTTCATGCTGCAGTTTGATAAAGGCAGGCAAAACATAAGCAGGCTATTTTGATGAAGGTCAGGACAGCTTTGAAATATATATAGATTAGATATAGATACCTATAGATACAGATACAGATATAGATATAGATATAGATATAGATATCTATTAGAGATGTGCTTAGATGTGTGTAAAAAGGGAAGAAAACACTTGAAAACCTGTATTCAAAATTGAATGCTGGAGCAGTCAAATAAATCCTAGTAAATACCATTTCCCCCTTCCACTCTGAATGAGTCTCTTCTAATAAAACTCATTACGTGTTGAGCAAACACAATTTTCCAGCTGTGTGTTAGCTGCTTTCTTCCTCCATACACAACTTTTGCTGCATGGCTGATGCCTCAGGACCTGCAGGCAAGTGTCTCAGCCTGAAGATTGGGCCACCAAGGCTTGCCAGGCAGAAAAGGAAGTCTCTAGCCACAGCTCTGCACTCTTTTCCATTAAAATTCCAGAACAATACTCACTGATGCCAAAACAGGTGATTCTCTTGGGACTGGAAAAGGCTTTTACAAATACCTGTGAATCATCTGAGCAGCCTCCAACAATATCAGCCTCTGAACTAATCATGATGCTGGTTTCTATGCAAAAGCAACTCTGAATTTTGTCATTTTAAATGCCTGACCAGCTGCACCTGCAATTCGTGGCTGAGGCAGATGAGGAGACAGATTTTCATCTATAATCACGGGCTGAAATTCAAAGTTCAGCTCAAAAAGCATTCTCACCTAACACTTAACAGTTTCTATGGAAAATACTTTGACATAAGCACCATATTTGCAATGAATATGATCTCAGCAGTGACCTGAACAAAGGAATATTGACCTGGAGAAAGCAATTGCCTGTAAGATCATGGGGAGGGCTATCCTTTATGCTCACCCCTTACCAGCCCAGGAGACTTCATGCATATTCAAAGCTGCACATGAACCTCATCAAAAAAGCCTGAAAGGAAAGGCTGAAGACTGCAGGTGCACATTCAAAGATTACATGAGTTGTAAAGAAGGAGGCCAAAGTCTCAGAGCAGCCAACAAACACGCTGGAAAGCCCAACTTTCCAAGGCACTGCAAGTGTCTGTGCTGGTTCTGACTCCTGCAGAGCAAGCAGAATGGATCACAAGGAAGCCTCTGCCAGGACAATCCTGGAAACACCTCACTCATCTCCCTCCCCTGGGTTTAGCCTGGAGAAGCCATCCCCCAAGATCCCAGATAAGGCAGGCTGACAAGGTGCTGAATGAAAGCCCACACTGCTGCTCCCTGCAAACCTCCAGCACTCTCCTCAGGCTTTGTACTCACAGCCTCCCAAGCAAGCAATCCCCAAGTTTCACCCAATTTCACGTTTCTGGGACACAGTTTGAAAATATTTTTCAGGACAGCATCCGAAGTGGACTTCAAAATGGAAATAGGAGTTCAATATTCTGCATAAAAATCATTAACTTGTTACCTCTCTAGCTTATGTGCTAGTCAGGATTGCTACAAATATGACTACAAAAACAATGTGGAAAAATGAGCCACTCCTAAATGGACCAATGTACATCTTGTTTAGTTTGGAGTAGAAGTAGGTTAAACTCTGATTTTTTATATTTAAAAGCAGAGAGAAGTTCTGACAGATGCAGTGCCAACTGCCAAAGGACCCTGTGCCCAAGCAGCACAACAAAGCTAAATATGGGCATTCCTACCACCTCCAACAGGTTTTGCTGCAAGGCTTCCCTCATGGAGCCTCTCATCCCATGCAAGACCTCAATGATGTTTAGTTGGAGGTTGAGAAAAGCACTGCTACACAGTTTCAGAAGCCCCATTCATCATGTTTTATATTTAAGTCTTCAGCTCCCAGAGTCATATGAGAACCTTCAACCAAAACCACGTATGCCCTATTAAAGCAAGCAACCTCTTGAAGTTGGGAAAAGCTGGAATCCTGGCTTCTTGCCAGCTAGGCATGGGAATACAGACATTAGACCCCCCCCAAATAATATTAAAAAAAAAAAAAAAAAGTGGATATATGTATTTTTTTTCTATGAATGCCAGGATTTTTTGAACACTTCAGTCACCCACCCAGCTCTGCAAACACAACAAATGTCATGAGATGCTCAGACCACTGTGCTCAGGAGCTGCAGAGGACACAGCCTCACCTACACATACAACACCTGAGCCCACTCCTCTAACCTTCAGCAGTACAGGACACTTTATTCTGCTTCTCCACAAAGAGCAAGCATTTCCTTCCTAAAGGAATGCCAACTTTTAGCAGACTTTCATCCCTCCTCACTCCAAGCATTTAAGTCAGACTGCCAAGCTAAGTGTCTGAAGGAGGTGATTAGACCTCCCTGAATCCCTTCACAGTCAGTGGAGAGAAAGAAACTCTCCAGAGGGAAATTCAGGATTGAGATGACTAAAAGAGAATGTGCACTATTAGCTTTCAATACTGCACAGAACAGTAAAAACTCACAAGCAGCAATGCTCTAGCAAGGCAAGTCTGGCTAATGAAGACTGAATATGCCCATCTCCGTTTCTAAGCAAGATCTGGACTTCAGGGCTCTTTCTAAAATTACCCAGGATGGAAAGGCTGAATTTAGCTCCCATCCATCACCTTATCACAAGAATACAACCTCATGCTTCCTGCCACAGAGAATCTGGGAAAATGCAAAATTCTACCTCTTATCACCAAATCATAATTAATTTCTTCTTCCTATTTTGCCTTACTCGAGGGAGGGAAAAAAAAAAAAAAAGCCCTCCCTGATAGATAACTAAATTTATGTCTTACCAAACTGAATGTAAATGCAAGAAACAGGAAGTTTTTACTTGGAAACTGGAATTTCAAGCACTCAGTGGCAAACAATGAAGCAGAGAGATAAAGATGCAATGGCAATGGTGGGGGACAGACCTGCCAAGCTTCCTGCCCACGCTGACTCAAGAGCATGTGTCCCACCATGATATGGACTGCCCACACTGCTTGTTTTTATTTTGGTAATGGCTATTTGTTCCTGTGAAAACCCCTACAAAAACAAGCCAGAAGACCAGACAATAGTAGTAGACTTGCCATCTCTTATAGCCAAGATCTTTTACTTAACGCTTTAGCAAAAAAGATGCAATCAGCAGATCTTTGTCCATTTATACAATTCTCCCGGCAGTGACCAGGATTGTATTACACTCTCCAGCACCCACCAGCATCCAGCTCTTCCCCATCACTTCAAGAGATTGAACTGATACTTGAAAGCACATTTGCTATTATCTGCTCCAGCCCCGTTGGAAAACGACATTACACAGATACAGGGGGCAGGCAAATATTGCCATTCTTTTATTATTCCTGATCTTCCCCTGCCTTGTAATATCTGAGAAGTCCCCAGGTCAATGGGATTACTTTATCTTCCTCCCCCTTTCCCTTTATCTCTTCCCTCACCCCACAGGTATCCGTGTCCAAATGGGACACTTCAGCAGGGGGTTTGCTTGACCCAGGTCACTGGAAGGTCAAGCTTTTCACCACTTGCTAATGCAAAGCTTCCCCCTCATCCCTTGCAGCCCCAGGGGTCCGGGGACCCCTCCTCACACACACACAACCCTCTCTGCTGGCCACAGGGGCAGATGGAGAAGGCAAATGCTCCTCCCTGAGCAGCAAAATCCTTTCCTCGTGTGGAAACCAGAATTTGGTTTGTGTGTTTTTCAATAAGCAAAGGGAGAAGCTTGCAAAAAATCAGCTCAGCACTGCATTTATTCCTGTACCAAACTTGAAGGATGGGTGGCTTAACTAGTTAGGAGCAACTCAGACTATATTTTTGCCTACCAGAACAAAGTTCGATTTTTATTTAGATTGATTTTGAGATTTACATGCGAGAAATGGACACAATTGGATCAAATATATACTAAAATAAATTGTTGACTCCCATGAAAGCCAATAAACCCAAAACAAATTTCACAGATCTCATCTACCAGCATTTGAGATTTGCTTTATTTCATTATTTTGTATACATTTACAGAGCAGAAATTTGCTTAACTCTGCTCCACTTTTCTTTCACTGAAACAATAAGACTCTCTGCAGAATATTTTCGACTTGAATATTATCACCAGGATAGCATATGGCAAACTAGCAGCAGGCAGTTTATCTTCATCCTCTTTGTAAGCTAAAATTAGCACAATGCTTTTGCAACAGCATATGATGTATTCAGACCAGCACGATATACCTAATACAACTTCAGATCCATCCCTGGCTAACCTCCAATATCCAAGTAAATTGATTGCTAATTTTAACTGGGTATTAATGTGTTTAGTATCAAGTTGGCATTTATCAACTTGAGAGGCACTTTTAAGTTTAATACTGTCATTTCACACACACCAACTTGCAACTGTAAATAAAATTTGTATATTGGTAACACACAGCATTTCAATTCATCTGTACGAAGTGATTCTAATTTATATTAATAGATTATGTATGGAAAGCCATGCTGTAAAATTGCATAATATGCATATTCTGCTCTTCAGTGATGCAATATAATTAATGGTGGTGAAGAGCTGATACACCCATGTCATGACTAACATGCTCCTCCTGCAGACTGTTAGCTGGTTACTTTATTGGGACTAAACTCATCAAGTCATCCTTTGGATTAAATTAAACCAAGTCATCACTTTGCATTTCTTGATGAGGTGGCTATGCCAGCCCTCTCTGCTCTTCAGCCTGGTAAATTATGGCCACCTCAGGGTTTTTTTAGCTGGATTAAATATGTGGTGAGACACTAATGCTAGCACTGCTTCCTAATTTGTTTCTGGTAGCTGTAACACCAAGGAACTTAGCACAATGCTCCTCGTAAAGAAAACTTGAAAGGTTCTAAAAGGCTCTAAAAATTCCCTGTGCTTCTTAAGGGTGGTTGTTTTACCACTTTTCTTGCCAGGCTGACAGAATAAAAAAGGTGTAGTAGTAGGAAGTAGTCACATCCAAGCACGTACATGAACAAACACACACACAAACAATAAATATTTATGGACTGACATTCAAAGATTTTGTGGCTCAGCCTGCTCATCAATAGAACATCCCTCTGCTTTCCTACAGCCCATTACAGAACTACAACACAAAACCACACCAAGTCTGCCCAGTAGTTACACTGAATTAACATCACCACTATTCTTGCTCTTACACAGCTGGCCTCATGCAGGATTTGCACGGGGTTAGTGCAGACAGATACAAAAAAAAAATAAAAAGAAAGCAGGCAGGATCCTGCATAAAAGCCTCTCCTGGGGCATTCTCATTGCCACAGGCAGGATGAGGGGACAGGAGAGATAAATAGATGCTTTACTTAGTAGGGAAGGGAGGAGAAGTACAGAAAGAACACAACATTTCAACTCCACTTTGTCATCCCTTTTCGCCCTTGCTTTAATTTTCCTGCATCTTTTCCCCTGCTCTTCAGCAAGGAGCTGCTACACTCTGACATTACAGTGCCCTGAAACTTTAACCCCATTTTAAATGACAGTTAACTCGGAGCTGTTCAGTTAATGCTGACCTCATTCCCTCTTTCCCCTGCTTTAGGAAGGCATTCCATGCAGTGCTATAACCCAGGGCCCCAAGCAGCAACTCCACCGTGGGGTTTCTCCCTCACTCCTGTGCCAAGGGAGGCAGGAAAGGAGGAGATTCTCTTGGCACAGCAAAGAGACCAACAAAAGGTTCTCCATCCTACAAGCCTTGCTTCCATGACCTTCACTGGCTGCCCAGAGAAAGCTAAGATATGCCTCCTTTGAGGTCCATGGGGACACCACAGACTCCAGAATATATTTAGCATGCATCCATGTGACACTGCTATTCAGAGCACTGGGGAAGATTTCACAATAAGTTAGGGTATGTCTGCCACCATTAGGTCTTTTCCAAGGGCATAAGTGATGTCTTCTAGTAGATCTTTTCCTGTCCTTCTACAACCTGGAAACAATACACAGTATTGGGGTTGCAAGGGCCATCTCTCACCCACAGCCCAGAATCAGCCCCAGGAAAACTAAAGACTAAGGGACAAGTAGTTGAAAAGGCTGTGCCCACTGTACTTTTATTTATTTATATGCTGTCTCTTCTTTCCCACACTTCCACATTACACTATGGCAAAGAGCAACTGCAAAAACCTGACTGCAAAATCTGCGCGAGACTTTAAATTCCCAAGAGGAAAAAAAAAAAACAATATAAACAAATACTCCTAATATTTACAACAGGTAAATAAGTTTTATATATGTAAGTATTTATATATTTGATGGCAGAGGTACTGCCTGGTGATGGGGAAATCCCCAAGCCACAGAGGGAGGCAGGGTGGCAGTGCCTGTCCTGATGTCACACTGCTCCCACTGCACATCACACTCTCCCATGTCCCTTCCCACCTTCCAGGCCGGAGCAGGAAAAGTTCAAGCATGCCAAACCAAAGGCTACATGGAGGAGGTATCAAGGCTAAAGAGCCAAAGCAGAGAGGTGGGAAGACTTTACCCTCATTCTCTGCCAGAGAAGTGTCAGGCATTTGCTTAGTCACAGCCCTACAATCCCACCCCAGCTTGGGCAGAAGGGACATCAGGCATTTCTCTGGTATTTCTCATGTCACCAACTAGTGGGTCACCAGGCCAGGGAGAAGCAGTCCCCAGTGAATTATAGGGTGACAGGTGGCTCTGACATCACCACTGCTGCAAGCTGCAGAGGCTGCTCTGATTGCCCAGAGAAAAGTCCCCATCTCATTCATGAATTTAAAACTGGAAGGAAAAAAAAAAAAAAAAAGAATACTAATAATAAAAGCCTGTGAGCATCAATGTGCCTAGAAAAAAATTATGTCAGCATCTTACAGCGCTGATCCTATTAATTAATCCCTTAAAGAATGGCCTCTTGCCCACAAACATATAATGTAATGCCAGCTTAATCTTACCTAAAAAAAAATTACAATGCAATGAGATTACTCGTCTGACTCTGCTAACTGTTACAGCACTGTTTAATCCTGCATTTCGGAGCTTTAACAAGCTCCTACAACACTGCACAGAGTTTATCAGAGCAGTTGCTGAGACAAGAAGGACTTATGTTTTAAAGAATATAATTCCACTGTCTTTTGTGCTTTTTACGTGTCATGTCTATACAGTGGCTTTCATCCTGAAAGATCTCAAAGCCTATTGCCTTCTCTCCTGCTCCCATTGAAGTCTTCCTTTCAGGTTTCATATTAGAGCAGGATTAGAAATAAATAGATATAAATATACATATATTTAAATATATATATATATACACACACATATATATATGTATACATATCTATATGGGGTTATAGCAGGAAAATTTATTGGGGCTGGAGTTCATCCCTGCCTCCCATTTCCCAAACACAGCTGGGAGGGGCACCACCAAATCAGCCCCCTCCTACCAAAAACCTGCAAAGGAGCCCATCTGGGACCTTGCCTAAATAAATGGGGGCAAACTTGACCTATGAAAATATCATTTCTCCATCCCTGCCTTCATCCCCAGCCTGTCCTCCCACCAGCACAGCCCCAGCCCGACAATATCCACCCACAGCCACTCATTTCCCAGTCTTAGCCTGTTACAGGCATAGTAAGCTTCCCATGGAACAGGAGAAGAAAGCTCTGCTCCCTCCCTGTAATTATCAAATCAGCCAAAAAAACGAGGAAGAATTGAGAATCCTCATTATAGCACATCATAAAACACGGCGAGGTCTCGTGCTCGCAGCCTGTTATTGGCACAGCCTGCCAACAAAACTTTACAAAGAGCACAGGAATTCATGTTTGCAGAGATATTAAAGTCATAAAAGGGGAAATTTGGATTTTATTTTCCCACAGTCTAAATGAAGGTGAACCAAGTGAATTTGGCACGGCGCGCTCGTCAGATGCCATTTCCCACAGCAGTGTGGTATTTTCCTCTGGGAATAAAACATTTTCCTTCAACTACTGTTTATAACTCTTATCAGTTCAACAGCAATAGAGCCATCAAGTCCAATATCTTGTGGAAAAAAGTCAAGGTCAACAAGTACTTGCATTTTCGTTTATCTTTAGCTGCAATTGCTACTGACATTCAATTGGGTAATAAACATGAGGACTGTCAAATGCTCTCAGCAAACAGGTGATCCAAAAGCTATCAGAGAGAAAGAGGCTACCGCCAGGTAATCAAACAATCCTGTTGCAACAATTATGATTTGAGTGCATTCATTTACAGAAGCAATCACCTGTCAAATTTGAATGAATAGCATCAAACCATTCCCCACCATCAGGGTAATAAGGGCAAGAAAATACAAGCTATGTTGACTTTCTTTCCCAACAAAAAGCATGCCAGCATTAGCAAGAGCCTTTCTAACAAAAAAAAAAAAAAAAGGGATAAACAAAAATATCCAGCATTTTATTTCCTGAATTGAATTACAAAAAATTATTTCAACATAAATCTAGAGTAAGTGGGTCTTGTGGTGGTGTGTCTCATGAACAATAACGGGTGTTTAGGAAAACACTATAGCAAGTGGGGGCACACAGAGGCAGCTGTGCCACTGCTCTGACAATCAGCACTTGGGCAGCTTCCTGAGCCAGCAGTTGCATCTGGACCAGGGTTTTTAATAGCTACCTGTTTTTCCATGAATTGGTGTAATCTCTTTTTTTGTCCCCTGCTGACCTCCTCAGAACGCTGCTCTGTAGCAATAAATTTAACATAAAACATTTTTGTTTGTTTTAAGCCTACTAACACTCTGGGAACAGCTCCTGTGCCATGAACACCCACCCTTAGCTCTTGCATTATGGGATGAGCACCCACTTTCTCCATACACAACTAATTTTAAAGACTTCTCCTCCAACTTTAGTCATCTTTCCCCTCCCAGCCTTTCATGTGAGAGATAGGAAAATGGTTTGTGCCAAGCAGCCTGATGGCAAACCCTGTTGCATCACTAATCCAGAAATATAGCATGTTTATGAGTTTATACTCCTTGTGATAAAATGTCTCTCAAAACAAACATCACAAGATCACAGCTTTTGTTTTTTTTTAACCTCCAAGTTAAAGAGGTCAGTGACACACCTTAAAGTCTCACTGTGCCTACATCAGACTGCAAATGACTCAGCTGAAGCCACAAAGACCTGGAGAAGCAAATGGGATAGAACCCTTAAGATGGGAATATTCAGATGGCTTTTAATATGGGAAGTTCATTAGCTCCAATGAGCCACCACAACTTAAGTGAAAACATCCAGGATGTGTAGGAAAAAACCCACCATATCTAAATAAAGCAACAACAACAAAAAAAAACATATCATCCATCTTGAAAACACTCAACTCCAGCACGGTTGAAAGGGCTATCCTAGACATGAAAAACTTCAAACTGATTTCTATAACTTCTTACAAAACCAAACCTCCCTCTGCCCCATCCAAGGAGGAAAGCAAGATGCCCTTCAGTCCTACACCAGAGTTTTTAGCTAACTGCAATTTAGCAGTGTGACTATTTTCCACCACTGTTCCCTGTTTGGCATATTCAAGATCCTGCACTCAGTAAAACACCTGGTTCTGTGCAGACACACTTTGGGGGCTGCAAAAGCCAATGGATGCTCTCAGTTCAGGGTCAGGGCCATGTTCTTATATACACATCTATGTATACATGGGCCTGTGCACAGCCACACAGATGTTTAATGGGTAGACATTTCTGAGTTCAGAAAAACTTGCCAAGAAAATAGGAAAAAAAAAAAAAAAAAGGGCTCCAGTACATGGATTTTGCTGTTTGATTACAGATGGGCTGAGAAGTCAGGAATATTTGTATTTCCATAGCCACTTTAAAGGTAAACAGTTTCCAAAGTCTTTTTCCCTACTTCTGCTCTGCCAACGATGGCAGTGGCCTCAGCCTGAAAGATCTGCCTCCTGACATGGTCGTCCCTCTGCTCCCCTCCCAGCTGGAAGCTCTTCCTGAGAAAAGACTGAAAGTTCACATTAAACCCCGCTGAAATGAATTGTGCTGGTTTTGAACTGCTTATTATCTCTGGGGGCTGACCTGATAAACAAGTTGGCGCTTAGAGAAATTCAAGTTTCCCCTGAAAGGCAAACGAGAAGAAGGAAGGATTTTTCACAAGGAGAAGAGTTCATTTAGGATGATGTTACCCACAATTTAGGGAAAACAAGCAACATTCATAAGTATTTAAGTTAGCTTTGCCAGAGTGAAAAGAAAAATGCCTGTTAATAACAGACATTTAAGCTAATGTGAATGATTGAAATAAATCCTGACACTGGGAATAGATTAATGCTCAAATCATGACAGACACTCACTTCTAAGTAAGAATTTGCTCCCATGCACCATTCTGGAAGCAAAACCCTGCTTAGCTGAGACACACACACTTAACACTGCCGAAATCTAAGTTTAACAGCTCAATCAGGCTGATGAGACCAAAAAAAAACCAAAACCAAAAACCAAAACGAAACAAAAAGCTGAAAACCTAAACTAGCAGGAGGAAAAAAAACAGTTTCACGCCCCCCAGCTTTAGAACAGAATGATAAATTGACATCATGTTATGAGCATAATCCTCAACCACTCAATCACTGTTAAAAAAAAAATAAAACATGATTCTGGGGAGATAAAAATAATTAATGCTGGTGCTGCTGAACAATACGCACCTACACGAAGAGTTTCAGATAAATATGAGCCTGGTTTAAATCTCACATCTCACCTTAAAGGAGGAGGGCACAGGTGCTGATTTTAAAGCAAACCCAGCGCTGCCTGCTTGATGGAAAAGCAGGAAAAGGGAAGGGGATGGCAGAGCCTGGGCGAGAAAATAGGTACTGCTCCGTTTCCAAACAAGCCCATTACGCCTAATTCGGGATTCACAATACATAAAGAGGCAGGAAAAACACAGGGAGCAGCCCCTGTTGACTAATGCCCTGTCTTTTCTAATCGAGGGTCACATCCAGTCTAACCGATCGCATGATAATGGCATCAGAAAAGGTCAATCAAAGACAAGCCAGAGCTTCCACTGCCTGGCTGACCTTCGGAGCTTGTGACAAATTGCTATCAGTCAATGTCAACTAATGACAGCGGCTCTTTGGCTAATCAATTGTTCTAAAAATGATCAAGAAAACTACTCGTAGGACAGCTCATTTTCACATCAATGCCTGTGAAGTATGAAAAGCTCATTTTTTTTTTTTTTTGAGTTTTTAATAAGCTCATAAGTAAAGCAGTTACTTGGTAACAGGGGTCACCTTAGTGAAAAGACAGAACCTTTGTCTGCCTTTTACATATTCTTTTATTACCATATTATAGTAAAAATATGCCATGCCATTACTATGCCAGAGGGCTACATAATAAAGCAGGTAATACTTCATACTTTTTTTTTTTTTTTTTGAGATAAATACTTCTGTGGTTTAGGGGGGGGCCTCTGTTTGGATGTAAATAATCATCAATGTAGTCTCCATGTATTTAACTGTAAAGCAATCACCACTGGCACACAGGTGACATGCCCACTCATTACTCACCCAAATTTCACATGACAGGGCCGGTAGTGAAAAACCACGCTGCAAAAAAACCCAGTGGTGCTGCTGGGAAGCGAAGGTCTAACAGCAGCTATTTTGTTCTTAAACCCACCCACCCCATGCGAGCACAACTTATTCCAACTATTTCCGACAGAATCCACATTTGGTAGGAAAACCGCATGCTCCGAAACCCCCTAAGCCCTGCGAAAGCAAACAGACATTTCCGCCCTGGAAGGATTCTGCATGTAAAAGCCAACGTGGAAATGCACACAGGCTTGAGGCAGTGGGAGATATATCATGGTTTTCCTCGTGCAGCAAAAGGGGTGAGTGCAGATTTTTCCCGTCTCTTCATCCTACCAGCCTCTCCCAGCACCGTTTTTCAGCCGCTTCCCAAAGCTTCACAGCCAGGCCACGCTCGGATCTGCATTCATGCATTAAATATTACCAAAACAACAAATCCACACTGGGCTGAGGCTTGAGAAAGTGCAAGCACAATCATGCTTTGCTTTTCCATAAGGGGAACGTCCAGCAAGGGACACTGCAGGGCGTTATGACATCACAAAGAGCCATTTGAGAAGGAAAGAGGAGCCATCGTTCAAGCACGGCATTGCTTTTCATTTGGGTTTACCTCTTTGCTTTGGTGACTCCCACCCATGACACCTGTACTGCCAGAAAGGATTTACCCCAAGGAAAACACCCCTCACCAAGCCAATTGCCCCCCAAAGCAATTCCCCACATCACCACAGAGTGAAGGAGCACGGGGAGGGGGGAGTGGCGGTGAAGCCACTAAACAAGAAACATTAAAACTTTTGTTTTCATCCGAGAAACTGCCAAGTGACAGCAGTTTCAGGTTACACCCTAAACCTGCCTTGCCATGGTAGTTTTTCAAATTAAAATATCTTCCGTGGCCTTAGCCACTCTCAAGGCATCCATAGGCAAGAAAGAAAGGAGGCAGGGCGACACTTAAGCTCAGCCATAATTGGAAGTATGTGAAAAATGAAGTGTCAGTTCGGTCAATAAAGGGCAAAGGTGAAGGGGAGCTGCAGCCCAAACTCGGTGCGAAATGTGCTCATTAAGACACCCAATCCGAGGGCTCCTGCCCACCTATCCCATTAGTCATCGGCCATCTGACCGCTTCAAATGCCTCCCCGCTCTTATTACTTTTCTTCTCCCATGTTACAAAAAAAAAAAAAAAAAAAGAGGAAAAAAAAAAAAAAGGCAAGCTGGTATATAAATCCTTGCTCAGTCATCTGGAACATAACGTGGCCCTTCTCTCCCTCCTCTTTCCCCAGCTCTGCCTTTGCAGCCTCCAAACAACCGCCTGGAGATTCCCAGCAATAATAAACCCGATTGCCTTTTTGCCTATAGGTTGCTCAAACTCCTACAAAATCTTGAAAAAAAAAAAAAACAACCAAACCAAACATTGCAGCCATTGATACATTTTTATAAAGAAATGTTGCTGCTTTCTACTCCTGGATTTAAGGAGCAACAATTATTTGGAGGTTAAAAAAATGTTTCGAATGCAGGCTGAGGCTTGGGGGGAAAAAATAAGAGAAAAAGAAAAAATACACACGAATAAGGTGACACTAATGGATTATTTTTTGTTTTCTTTTAAGCTGTGTAGAAGAGCTAAACATGGGAAATAAAGAACTCCACTCTGGATTAAAAGTGGCTGCACCAAGGCTTTGTTCAGCATCTTCCTGGTCTCAATACTTGAAAAACAAACAAAACAGACCTCTCAATATCCCAAACAGGAATCTTTTGAAGCTACAAGACACAGCAAGATAAAACAGTGCTGCCATGAGCTCAGCATCACCTGCCTGTACATAAGAATTTGGGTCTCTTCGTTTAAATAGAATTCAGTGAATTATTTGTCCGCTATGTAAATTCAGATCTCTTTGCACCATTTGGAGACAGACCCCCAAAGGCCTTTGCCGTTAAGTTCAGAGCAACGGGAAAACTTTTCCATAATATTATTCTGCATTCCTGGGCTATAACTATCCCCCATGATGACACAATACCAGGCCTTTAGAAGAGGTTGTGTCAACGTACTATGCAATAACATATCCTGCTGTTCAGTGGCACGAGACCTCAGAACAGCTCCCTAGCAGTTAAATATGGATTTCTGCAATAGATCGAAGCAGCTGGGAGTTATTACTGTTTACTAAGTAAATAAATTTACACGTTTAAAAAGACTTTAAAATGTTTACAGGAAAAGACCATCTCTCCTGATTTCAAAGGCAGTCATTCCGTGGGTGTTGTATGCTGGGACATAAATAAGTGAAAAATACACTTTGCAGGATTTGTAGTGATAAATAAGGTAAAGAAGAAATATCTCCAGAAAGTCCAAAAATGGACTTTAACATACTCTGGGTGAAGGACTAAGGAGAAAAGTCTTGCCAAAGGCTAGAGCTTTCCAGTCTGTGTGCCTCTCAGGAAATGCAAAGCTTACATTTACATCCTTGTGATACTTTCAGCCAGGTTGCAAGCACCCAGAAGGTGCTTTTACCTACCCCAACAAGGGAAGTAGGTTGTGAGAACAATCTAAAACCTGACAGTTTTGGAGGGTTTTATTTCTGGTGATCAGATTGGGGTGGGTTTTTTTATTTTTTTTTTTTTTTAAATGGCAAACGTGATCTTGACAGATGGAAGGAACCAAAAGGAACTTTTACAAACTCCTAAAAATAGGGAAGCCCATAATATACTGAATATATGTCACGCAAAGCATGCATCTTGAGCTAACTCCTTTGCTTGCAAGCATGAGCATGTGGGTCCCCAGCCTTTTGCTGCCACCCCTCCGCAGCACCTGGCTGCTATGGCAGTGCCATGCTGGCTCCTTCTGCTGCCAAGAAAAGCACCCAGCAGTGCTGAGCACAGGGGTTTAACCACAGTGTTGCACTCCTGACATCAGAAAAGCCACCAAATCACAGCATCTGGAAATTGAATGCAGTTGGAGAGAGGCAGGATATTTGCTGTCTTTTCATTCTCTTCCGTTTCGGTCCTTCTGGGTTGTATTTTTTGACTTCTTTCCCATAGGGAAATGCTAAAATCAAATTTTGGGGTTTTTACAGAAGGTGTACATGCAGGCAAGGGTGTGCTTAAACAAATGAGCTTCCGCCATAATCTCAACCTTGAGAGCATTTCATGTAAACAAGACATAAAGCAAGGCTCAGCAAGACCACGGCTACCATTAACCACATTCCTGCTCCTCAAAAACAATGCCATTTCCAAAGGTGGCAAGTGGCCTGAAAGCAAGTCTTGGTAACAGAGACCCCCAGGACAGGATCTCTTTTCCAAAATTCCTTTCCCACACTTGACCTGAGAGCTCCAGTTATCAAATTCGCACTTTAGTTACTCTTCTCCAAAGTTTTAATGCACTGAGCCTTCTTTCACAAAACACTCTATCAAGCACTGGCTGCAATTCCAGGCTCAATAAACCACTGGGGTTTGGGTAACAGCTTCAGAACTGACTAAAGCATCACTGACAAGTCCTTCTGTGGATATTTCATAGGACTCAGGCTTGAAACTCACTTTAGAAAACCCTTCCTGACTGCAGCATGCACCTTGCTAGGAACTGACCAGGATGGCAGTAATACATCAGATATGACCAGCACTCCAGACTACTAAAATGCCACATTTAGGAGAAAATGAAGTCAGAAAATCTCTACAAGTACACCAGGAACTAAGCTTGATTTCCAACACGGTCTAGGAGCATTCTGGCAAGGCTCCCCACAGATGTTTTGTCCACGCACATATCCACATAAACACACGCACATCCGTCTAATAAAAGACCAGCCCTAACCAAATACAAAAAAAAAAAAACCCTCTCAAACCACCACGTTTTAGTTCAAAGCTTATTTCTGAAGCAGCTTTTTCAGCCTTAAAAAAAACCCCCATGGATTTAAGTTTGCTCCAAAAGCGAGGGGCTCTAATGAACAAGTTGACACCACTTAAGCTATAGCATTGTGAACAGCACCACTAGAATATATGTATACATACTTGAAAGAAAAAAGGCCCCCTGAATTTATGTTGCATATCATTTTCCAGTAAAAGTCAGAGGTCAGAAGGTTACCAGTTTCTGCCTCAGCTCTGCAACAGTTTACTATTCCAGGCCCCATTTTTACTAGGCTACACTTGCGATGAAGTCAGCAACTTTTCTTTAAACAATAACGAGTCTCAAATACTTAAAATTCTATAAAGAGATGTTATTCACCATGTACGTTAAATCCATGCATATAAAAAATTAAAATATACTGGTTTAGTTTAAAAACTAATCTTGTTAAATGCAGACTTTGCAATGCTAATCAGTACTGTTCAACCTTTTTTTGGAAACACAATTCCTTTGTTGTCTAACAGCACTTGAATGAAACATGATCATAAAACCAGATTTAAAAGTATATACCTATTGTGAGTTCAGAGTCAACTTCAATAAAGCACTCTCTTTTATATTCAGATTAAGGATCCTTTTTAAATTTTAATTGCATTAAATTAACACTAAATCCACTGCAGTTGGTCTCTTCAGAAAAAAAAAAATATGCTTTCACCTTCTCAGAAAAAAAATAAAAATCCAGAGATTCAGCTTTTTAGACTTCAGAGTTTCTGAGACAGCACTGATCATTTGTAGAATGTCCCACTTCCATTGCACCAAGCTCATTTCATACTCGCCCTACTAAATCAGCTACTCCAGCCTGGCACCCAAACAGAACGTTTTTGCACTCAAGTAAATTGGAATTGAGTATAAAAAAGTAAGTAAAAGCACAGCTCAGGATTTTGTAAAACGGGCCAGCTAACATCTCTTCTTTATATGCAATCAAGTTTCAATGGCATCTTTGAAATATTAGCATGCACTTCTGCAATCTTAATTACATTTGGTTTTGAAGATTTCATCTTTTAACCCATTTGAACGGAGAGGAAAAAACACCCCAAACTTCTCATTTCTTATTTTTATTAAGCACACTGCAAATTTGGTACATATGTTGCTCTAACATGTGCCTGCTGGCAGGGTCAAAGAAATAAAGATGCCAATCCCTTTACTAGGAGGAGATGGAGGAAAAAAAAAGTAAAAAAAAAAGGAAGATAGACCTTTCTCAGCACAAAGCCTCTAGTACCCAAGCATATTTCCACAGCAAAAAGAGAGTAACCAGTCCCTGAATCACACTGGTGA
>JANPWX010000107.1:865665-885665 GCA_024734555.1 Trochalopteron elliotii | reverse complement strand
GCTTTCTATTACAGGTGATAAAAATTGTACTCAGCATCTTTTGATATATATCTTCTCAAAAGTTTTGTGAGCACAGCCCTCTTGTGGGCTCATTTGTGTTTGTGTAACAACTGGAGATGGGGAATAGCTAATTCCTTTACCTGTTGGACAAACCTTCACTCCTCCAGGCTACCAGAGAATTGGCTGCAGGTATAATCATTCATCCCCTTGCCCTGGAGGAACAGAGCTGCTGCCAGCAATTTGTCAGCATAATTTGGGCTTATTGTTCTTGTTCTGAAGTTTTATCTCATTTTCTTTTTCTAAATTAAATACTTATTCATCAGGGGGGGAAAAAAAGTAATGTGCTATGTTTGAAATGTTCTTCTGATTTTCTTAACTCCTATCTTTTAAAAATTTTCAGCTGCATGAGGTTGTGGGTAGTGACCCACCACATTAGGAAATAGTTGTGCTCAGTACAGGCAAAAACTCAAAGCAAAAAGCAGGGCCTGATTCATTAAGTTATGACCTGCAAACAAAACCCACCTATTCAGCAAGGATTTACTTTTTACATAGTTTGTACTTCTGGTTGCTGGCCATACTGATGTCCCCAAGCTCACCTGGGCAAAACATTCAATAGAGCTGCTTAATACCTTAAGTGTATAATCCATAGGACAGACACTAGAGCTACAACTGCATGACAGATAGACCTGGTCTTTGCAATCCACAGGTCTTATTCCTATTCACTTCTGGAGGGAATGGCTAATAAGAATCCTCAGGTAGACTGTTCCCCCTCCAGCACATAAGAAACCTTTTGATTTTTCTCTTAATTGGGAAGAAAAATACAAATTGGTATAGAGGATTAAAAGTATACCTTTATAATACAGAAAATAAAATGGCATATATTTCCTAGATTCTACACTATTGTTGATATACATTCACTAGATTGTTCATACATTCTAGTGAATATATAGTGATTCCATAGTGATTCTACACTATTGCTCATATATATTTCCTACATTCTACACTATTGTTGATACAAACATAGAATAAGAGAATGGTTTGGGTTGGAAGGGGCCTTAAAGATCATCAAGTTCTAATCCCCTGTTGTGGGCAAGGACACCTTCCACTAGACCAGTCTGGGATTTTGGGGACCATGAAATCCAGACTCGTGACTAACTTCAGTTTCTGAGAGGACCCACTTACTGCTTTGCCACCTGAACATCTCCTAGTGGCACTATCAAGGCTGACAGCCAGCAATCCCACCTCCCAGCCTGCCAAAACCAAGTGGGGGCATCATATCCAAAACAACCAAAACCAAGGGGGTCAGAATAAATCAAAAAGCTAAAAAAAACCAGACGCTTTTTACTGCCAACAACTCTTGCATCGCCCGCCTCACGCAGCTTCGATTCAAAGGTGGGTTATTTTTAATGGGACGACAACAAAGGCACACAAGGATCAGATGGAAAAGAAACAGTGTTCCAAGTCTGGGGAAATAAGGTCGTTGGAATGACAGGCAGGCGATAACTCCTCCTGCAACTCAGCAGAACAGCGAGGGCGACTTGTGCACAGATGGAAACCTTTGCAGAGTTAGAGGAGGCAAGGCCTGGCAAACTAAAAAGCAAGGAAAAAAAAACAAAAAAAAAAAAAAACAAAAAAACAACTCTGCATGGAAGTCTCAGCCCTGACCTGGATTCCCTTCCTAGCCCCAGAAAAGTCATAAGCTTTCTATCTTTAGTTCCCCCTTATTGCAAATGAGGGTAAGGCTCTTCTCTGACTCTTTGCAGCTGCATGGGGAAAATAAGATATAAGCTGTCTTTGTGCATGAAACACGGGAGACAAACAGATAAAAGGAATGAGAGTGGGTATCAACGTGAGAGGAGAGAAAACTGGAAATAAACAGGACTATAGCCAGTGATTTTTTACAAGGCCAGGAAGGGACCAGAGGCACAGCTAACACTGCACACTGTCAAAGGTCAGCAAACCAAGATCCACCAAACAACACCAGCACCCTCCATCAGCTCTGCTGTGGTGCCTCAGCCTGACCCTACCCAGGTGTGTGGTGCACAACACCAGCTGTGTACCCACAGGAGCATCTCTAGCACAGCACAGCCTTCTGACTCCCTGCTTACCCTCAAAGCATGCAGGAAAAGAGACCATGGCAGGGAGAGGAAAGGAAAGGGCCTGACAGTCCTAAACAGGATGAATGAGAAATGTGAGTGCAAAAGGACAGGGTGATAGTGCTTTCCAAAGGAAAAAGAATAATTAGAAGCAGCAAACACGAAACCACAAAAAATAAAGGAGAATGAAATGGAGATCATCAGTCTGGGCAGGAGATAAAGACAAAGAGGAAGGACTAAAACCACAGCTCTTCTCTTCCAGAAGGCACCAAAGCCCTGTCAACTCTGCAGGGGCAAGACTTTAAAAAAACCCGTTTGTGCATGTTTGTGTGCACACAGGGCTGCAAGTGTTCACAGCTATGCAGAGCCCCCCCTAGCCTGGGCTGCATTCTGTCAGAAGCACAGCTCCAACACCTTCTGCCCGTGCTGAAATCAGACCTGCTGCACTTGGGGAGTCATCTCCAAAGTCCTCCCAGGGGGTACAGCACGGGCAGATGGACTTTTTTTTGAGAATGGGCTCTAGAGGCACCCAAAAAAACCTCTGGCAATAACAAAAGCAAACAGCTTTTAGACACTTTGACTTCAGAGTTTGCTTCTTGCTTTGGAGGGTGATGCACGTGGTAGCCCTGATGGACACCTGAACAGCAACATCCGCAATCACAGTGGGCCTTAAAATTTGACTGACCTGATTTCATTCCTCTATTTTTTTTTTTCAATCCCAGCTCAACAGTAAACACTGCCTGCCCAGCCAGGTTAACTGAGCCAGCTGATGGTGATGCAGGGTTTTTGTCTCCCACACAACAAACATTGACTAGGACTTTCTATTTAGAGCAACCCCACATTGTAAACTTGCCTCCTCCCTTTGATAAGAGACATATCACTAGATAGCATTAATCCCTGGCCCTTTTCTGACACAAGGAAACACAGCTTTGCAGTCAGGAGATAAAAATCACTGCTCCACATAGATTTTTTTTTTTTTTTAAGTTTAAATATCACGCAGAAACATGCAACAAAGTCAGCCCCAAACCACATCCAGAAACCTGGTGTGCAAGTCATTGAGGTGTGTTAGTCCTCCTTGGCTCCCACTAAATTTAATAAGGCTGGAGAATTTTCCACATCTTTCCAGACCAGGAAAAAGGGCTTCAGAGACAAATAAGAGTTTCCTGTTCAATATTTCATGTAATGATTCCTCTGAAGGTGTAAACAGGAAAAACGTCTCGCCACTTAGCCTGAAAATGAGAGCCTGCCATCCCTTCCCTTTATTGCGTTTATGTGTTAAAAGTCATTTAGAAGGGGCTCTGCCAGATGCTCAGGTACAAATGAGACAGCACAGGCTGTCAGATGACTGGCTGAGGTCCCAAAACTGGCCTACCCAGACAGATTTGGGCAGGAGGGAGACCTCAACCTCAACTTCTACCAGCCTCTCCCTTCGGTCCCAGCAGGCAGCCTCAGTGGGAGTCAAGTGTTGCAGAGAGATGTGCCCTTCACCCTGAGTATCTGGACTCAGACAAACAGCAAAGGTTTACTTACAGCAAAACCCACATCTCTAAGCATTCCCCATACAGATTTTTAGGGTTGGTACATCTCGGGAAGACAAAAATTAACCCATTGGGGCACCTGCTGTGAATTTTTCTGCATCACTTAAACGCAGGTTCTGACTTCCAACACCCCAAGTGGGGCTTCTTGGGGAGGGAAGGCACAAGCACAGCTCCTGGTCTGCAACAGCCATGCTTCACTCCAGCCCCACCACAAGCAAAAAGCCCTGAGCCTGTGTCACAAATATCAAATGGTTTTTTTAGCTAACTGGCAACAGACGCCATTCGGAGTCAGCGTATTCTGATTACGGCACATTGTTCGCAGGATTCAAGAGCCTGCTCGCCTCGCGTGGTTGTTCAACACCAAAATTAAATTGCAGGGTAATTAGCTTTGCTCCAGCTACACCTTTCTGTTCTGGATGGATGTGATACCTGCAGAGCCCGTGTTGGGTATAAAAATGTGTTCCCGATTACAAAAAACGCTTGCTTAATCTTGAGGGCACCGCCTTGTTTTTTAAGGCCCTCTGCAAGTCATGCACTCTGGTACGTGCTGCCCGTTATCTCCAGAAGGCTTAAAACTGGAATCCCCATGATTCACATTTTCCAACGCTCATGGCCAAACCCTTCCGCAGAGCAGCTTCTCCACTCTCTTCCCATTTCACAACAAGCCAAATCTGCAGCGCGGCGGCGGCTCGGCTCTGCAAGCCACATGCCAGTGTGGCCACAGAACACACCGAGCCCCAGCTGTGAGAGCCAGAAGCCAGTGAGCTCCAGGGGTGGCTTGCCAGGCTGAGGTGGCCGTGGCTCCCTGATGCCTCCACCCGCTCGTTGAGGGGTGGCTTGGAAGCACAGAGATCTGCCAGAGTCACACAGAAATGTTGGGCTGAGAGGTCTGTGTGGTCCCACTGCACCTCCCAGGGAGCTTCTGGAGTACCCAGTGGTGCTTCTAGCAGCACAGGGCTCATGGCACAGCCCTGCATGGATCCATGCCTTGGACCAGGCAGACCTCAGGCCAGGCAGACCAGCCACCACCTCACAAATATTTCCCGTCAACCCCAAAGCCCTGCTCCTTCAGAAGTTACCAGCAGCACTGCTACCTATTCCATCCAGCACTTCGGTTTATCCCCTTCCTCCTTTAAATACCTTTTTAAATACTCTTTTAAATGCTAATTAAGTGGAAAGTAGCAGAAGAGGCCAAAACCAAAGCATGAAGCCACCAAAAGCAATGTTTACCACCAGCCTTCCGACTCAGCATAGTGATTTCCCTTCGACACCAAACAGAAACATTTTGCTTTCTTGGCAACATTTTCTTCAAATTATCCACAGAGTGAAATAATTATTATAACATATCATGGCTTATTCTTAAATATCTTCTATATGTACCTTGCTATATGTACCTATATATCACTAGATGACATATAAATTAAGATATCAGCCCTACCTGATGATAAGGGAAAAGGAGAAGTAGAAAATCTCGGCTCACAAGCACCTAATCGTCTCACTCCAAAACCTCAGCGACAGACCTGGGAAGAGAATCTGCATCTCCCCTCCTGCCTCATGCTGTCAGCAGAGCAGCATTCCCCACCCCTGCCCCTCCAGCATTGCTTTATCACCTCTCACCCAAACGATCTCTCAAACACTTGTCACTGAGGGCCAAACGTTGGCTCGACGCACACATGTGCATTTAAGAACAAAATTAATCCTCCCTGCACACACTAGTCATGTGCATACCATCACTCTGGCTTTACAGAAAATAGTAATGAGAAAGAGATGCCTCACAGGAGTTAGATTAATGTAGCAGGACACGTCTGCACATACCCTGCTTTTTTCTACATAGCTGTGCCACAAAACACTGCTATGGGCCTCACGGACACTGGGAAAGCACAACGACGCTCCCACAGCATGTGGAAGCCACGCCAGTAAAATTGGTTGCACAACAGGGAGGAGGGCCAGGAGCCTCCAGGGGTAACACAGCTGCAAAAATCCTCCAGGCAGAGAGGGGTAAAGGAGGGAATGCTCCAGCACAGTGCCTAAGCTGCCACCAGTGTGCACGAGTAGCTCGTCCCAAGCATCCCGACAAATATCGGGAAACGATGGGAAACTGCCTGACACTGAGCCTCAAAGGCTTCTCTCCCTGTCACCCTCCTGTCACAGTGATGCCACTCAGCTATGGAACCCCTGTCCATGTCAAAAGCTGCCCAAAAGGCCTGTGTGAACACGGGCAAAGGGGCGAGCAAAGCCATGACTTCAAAGGACCTCCTGGTGACACAGCTGTGCCCATCACCAAAACACAGCAGCGACACCACGCCCCTGTAACGCTGCACAACAGTACACAAGAGAAAAATCTATAAATCACAAGCCACTGGGACACTCCCCTCATCAAAAAAAAATTTGGCCAGCTCTGCCTGTGCAAGGTAACTCGATGATGCAGGGGTGAGTGTAGAAGCTCAGGAGCCAATCTGTGACTGCACCCCAGAGGAAGAGTCCCCTGTACTGGCTCAAGCCTAAAACCAAAGTGCCACCTACTGAGTCTACAGCATTTGTGTCCTTCCAAGGTTTCTAGCCATGGTTAATACTTAATTCACCAGATTAATCCAAATATCAACAAGCAGCTCTCCATGTGAGAGCACACGCCTCAGGTCACTGCTGGTGATATCCCAGCTGATATCCCAGCCAGAGGCTTCCCTGCACACCCCACCCCAATGCAACAGGTACCACCAGCATTTCCAGGGCTCAAGACTTTAATATCCACAGATCAAACCCTGTTTGCACTGACAGAGCTGGCCTGGGTTCAGTGCAGGCCAAAACATCCATGAGACAATAGGTTCTACCATTTCTGTTTGCACAGACACTTGTAGCCCTGCACCCCGACAAAGCCACGGGGGTTTTTAATCTGCTCTTACCCTCCCTTCTCCTGAGAGCTAAGCAGACCTAAATGGAGCTATTTAAAAATACCAGCAATGGTCTGACCTCAGGAACAAAACTGGACCAAAACCTAAAGGCCAAGTGAATGAAAAGAAAATTACAAGGTAAAGTTTGCCTTCCCTGTACGTGTGCCAGCTGCAAGAATCTTGCATTACATCGATGTAGCTTTCCAAAGTTTAAATACAACAATTTTCTGTATTAAGGGCCCAGTAACCCTAATGGAGGCATAATTAGGCATTGATGCCATGCCCATATGAGAGAAGCTTGAAAAACTTAAATAAACTGTGAGTGGCAGGATTAATACCTCAGCTTTGCATTTTGTACAGCTGTTTGAATACAGTGCACTGCCTGTGATGGCATCAGCTGTTGCTTTACTCTGGGTCAGTACTTCTGAAGTTAAAACAGGCAGTTCTTTTAAGCAAATAAAGAATTACCCCTCTTATTGTTGGCCAGTTTACTTCAGCAAAGAAGGTCTGGATGCGTATTTGCTTTATATTTTAAAAAACCAGCCAAACAAAAAAAGACAGAAGAAAAAGCAAGCCAAGCTGCAAACAAAAATAACTGGCCAAATTCAAAGTCCAGTGATGCTAATAAGAGAATTTTAATTTACTGCAATAGCTCTTCAAGATGAAGAAGTAGGTAATGCAGTTTTGGAGATCATCTGCCCAAGTGGGAATATCATATAGATGCCTGGAGAGTCCTTGAGAAAATAGCTCACCTCCGTACTGACTGAAGAGGAAACACAATACTTTGGTGAAATAGAATTCTGTATTTCTAGGAAAGGCTCCAATAGCAAATTGCTTACTAATGCAAGAAGCCTTGTAAATTTTATTATGAATGAAAGGGGCAATGGCAAGCGTGTGACATGGCACAGCGTATGCACACATGGCCGAGCCAGTAAAAAGTAAATAAATAGGTTACTTATAAGCTCTAGAAGACACCTGAAAATATCTCTAACACAAACTCCGGCTCAGCGAACTTCAAGCAAGGATATAAAACAGCTCCAAAACTATTTTACCATTATTCTTTTTCCACCTGGTAAATCAGCTTTCCTGCAGGCTAATATTCCATCTCGGCTTTGTTATTGGAAGTATCAGCCGAAGAAAGTTAATCTAGATTTCTTCACTGTCTTTAAAAAACGACTTACCACTGGACAAGGAAGAAACTATCTAAAACTATAAAAACACAATGCCCAAAAACCACCACCCCACTCTCCCCCTGGCCAAGCACCTCAGCCGAATCCTCCCCCAAATCCTCGCCACGGCAAAACTTCCCTGTTTCTTTCTTTTTCCCGGGCAGCATTAACAACAATATCACTCTTGAGCTGCAGGAGCAGGAGGAGAGGAGGGTGCAGAGCCCCAGCTGGGGCGATGACGGGAGCCAGAGGCTAATAGTGCTGCTGTGGAGATGAAATATGCCTAATGAAAAGCTTACCTAAAGCTCGTGGGGAGCCAGAGCCCGGCCCGGCCAAAGCTCTCCAGAGCGCCCGGGCACGAGGCCGCCAGGACGCCCGGGAAAGACGAATTAACTAAAAGTTAATGTGGATGTTCTCATTCAAAAGAAAAGTGGCCTACTCCAAAGGGGATTAGGCTAAAGTGAACTAAGGCCACTTTACTTCTGAATGAGAGCATCCACACAATAGTCCAATGCACTTTAACTAATGCACTTTAATTTTACACCCAATCAATTTGTCTTACCTCTCCTGAGTGTCCTTGTGTGGACAAACCCAGAAATTCATCGAGTTTTGAGGCCAGGCAGGGAACATTAGATCAACTCATCCCGCTCCCCCTGTGTTATGGGCCATTGCCTTTCACAGTTATCCCTTTATTGATCCCCAAAACTCATGACTTACGTATAACCTCTGACAGGGGCAGAGAGGAAACATTTCTTCAATAGCCTGGATTTGAAGATGCTTGCAAAATAAAAGCCATTTGCAAAATAAGAAGACACCATGACTTTCAGCAGCCCATCCTGTTGCCAAGAGAAGAGGCCAAATTTGGGCAAAAATCCATCCTACCTTCTGTACGCCTTGCAAATTTTTAAGAAAATGGCAGTCTCTGCATTATAACTCTTAAACCTCTTTTGCTTTTAAAATTGCAAACAGACCCTTTACCTATAGGACAAACTCAGGGTTTTTTGTTTTTTTTTTTCATTCACCTCACTAACACGTAAAATTTGCAACATTTCCCCAGACATCTACTGAATGACATCAAACTCCCTTTTCCAAAACACAGTAACCCCCAGAAACCACTTGCTGCCTGTGCTATTGCTTTCGTACGCACAGTGACTCACGTAAAGTCTGTCGCTCTTTACTTCTTGGATATGTACTCCCAAAAAAACAAATAAATGAACCAACAACAGCAGCAACCAGTGAGGCAACTCAAAGAGTTGTGCCCTTGGGGGTGAAGGGGTTCCCCTGTTGCAGCAGCACTTTTGCTAACAGAGACCAAGGGAGGAACTGAGGGACTGAAGCTTTTCGAGGACCTCATCTAAATTAAAAAAAGAAGGAATCCTGAGGATACTGGCCTGATGGGATTCTGTTCTCACCTATGCTCCAGGCTACATCTCTTTATTTTTTGCTCTTTGAAGGTAGTGAAAGTGAAAAGGCGACCACACTAAGGTGGCCAAAGGAGAGCTGAAGAGACCACGGACAAGTCGTATTTCGGACGCGTTACAGAATATCAGCGGTGGGTCAGATACGGAGCTATTAATCAGGGGCAGAAATACACTCAAAGAAGTCCAAACACAAAATGTGTGCTCTCTTAGAGCTACCCTCTCCAAATATTGCTGCAACTACAGGAAAAAACCAAAAATACAACCACTAATTATTCCAAATTTGCCATGTAAGTGAAAGCCTGCTCTGAGAAACAGAGCACGCGGACAAGAAGGTAACGCACTAAGGACACGAAGTGACACCGCAGCGCACCCCAGTTTTCCCTTCTCTCACACAACCCTCCCCAGAAAACAATTCCAGAAACCTTCAAAAACGTTCCTGACCAGAAACAACTCTCCTCTTCATTTTCTTAAACTTGTTTAGATTACACAACATTGATCCTAAAAAACTGTGTGTTCACGTGACCAAAAAAAACCCCAAACGCAGAAATGCAAAACAAAACAAAAGAAAGATTCCCTAATTTAAAGAAGCTGTGCTGGATTTTCAGTGCCTTTTTAAAGTAGCATTTATCAGCACGATGTACACTTACTCATTTTGATTGAGTGCAATATAATCTGATTTTTTTAAGGTCTAACACTGCCCACGCGGGGCTGCAGTAACCCTTCCGCATGCAGAGCCCATTACCTTTATTGTTACCTGCGGACCAGCAGCCACAGAAATACTCAAACCTTCAGCCATAAAGGTTAAACTTAAGGCAAAACTCATTTTTTTCCACAACTTTCAAGCCTCCAAGTTGCCCCAAAATAACAATCTGTGGTCCCTAATGCAGACACGGCGAACCCTGGCTTACAGGAATGCCTTGGGATACGCTCGCAAATGTTTAGGATCAATTCTGAGGTTAACTGGGGTTTAAACTCAGCTCTGTCAGGTCTGATGTTGAAAAGAATTCCCAGAAAAACTGGGAATTAAAACTATCCTTTGCAACAAGAGCTAACTAACTTCAGTTTGGAAAACTTTACGTGGAAATTAGGCCTAAGTACGCAACTTGAGGAAAGCAGCAAATCTTACACCCAGCTGAAAGGATGGCCGCTTTGGGTCTCTTGAATGATTAAAAAACAAAAAAAAAAAAAAACCCAAGGACTCATGAACTGAAATCATAAACTAAAGAAAATATATTCGATCTTATGTCTAGTCAACAACGTATTTACTCGCTTAAAGAGATGGAGAGCAAAGAAAATCTTATTTTGCTAATACAATTTCAGCCACAGTGTATCAGATGAAAACATGTCTGGAACAGAAATTAACGTATCCTATCTTCACATAAATAGCCTGCCAAACTGGGGCATGGTAACAGCTCCTAAACATCACAGCAGAAATAATAAAAATTACTTGAAAACAAACAAAAAAAGGATTCACTGACTTGAAGTGACCAAGTCAGAGGACGAAAATTAAATTTCGAGTCTTTAAAACATTATTTTATTGGTCCTCCTCAGAGTCCTACTTTGCTGTAACTCTTTTATTATGCAGAAATGAATTCTACCTTGCACCCTCTGCACCACATCTATTATTTTGAAGCCTGTTCCTCCAATGCGGGAACACATATCCTAAAGGCAGCAATATTCTTAGCTCTCCTCTCTAAAACCATACGTGGCTTGAAAGTACCTGTGAAGAAGTCCCAAAGTAAAATACTATTTCCCAGTAATTTTTTCTCTAAGGCATTATTTTGGTATTGGCTACAAGGTATAGCTAATATATTTGAGAATTTGGAAAGTTAAGTCTAGTCATAGTTGGTCGATGCCCTGAACAACTCTACCACCTTCAGCTACGCTTTATATTGCATTCCAATTTATCATTCTTTCTTTGTAAAGAATACATTTTAAGTAATTGTTCCATTTAAAAAAATAAAATAAAAAAGCTGCTGCCTACCCGCGTTTTTGTTAGAGCAACTCTGCAACTGCATGCATTAAAATAAAATCTATTGCAACATAAATAGAGGTGTTGCTTTATTATATATGTGTGTGTATATATGTGATATATTATCACCCAAGAAGGGCCATCTAAAACGCCACAGTTGCAAACATTTAAGACTGTAACAAAAATGACTGAGACTCTAGTATCAGTTTACTATCCTTCAACAATTTCCCTGACAGTGGAGTCAAATAATGTTGAATTATGGACCTTCTTGCAGGAAGTCTTATTTCATGTTCATTTTTTGATCATTTCCCTCATAGTTCCTATAGGAATTTGGCTCTTTGCCGATTTGCCTCTAAAAGTTTCTGCATCTGTAATCGGCTTGTGCATTATTAAATTGCAATTTTTTGTCAAGCAATGCTACTGTGGACGGGCTCAACAAGTTTATTTTCAGTAAGAAAAATACCGTTTTGTCCCTATAAAATCTATCTTACGCAGCTAATGCACTTTATTTGGATGCAGTGGGTACTTTGTACCGTGTTTTCCTTAAAGGACTTTCTAAAGGCTTTCTTGTGGACACGCTGTTGTAGGAGAATTTTACAGTTTGGACTAGAGCACCTGGGTGCCAAGGTGATGTGGCTTCAGGAAAACAGCCCCACAGTAACACTTCAGGATTACCTACGAAACTGAATTTCTGTTGTCGGACTACAGGCAGTCTTTGGGCTTTTTTTTTTTTTTTTTTAATCAGAGGGAGTTTTCCCAGACACATCACACAACAGCTGTGTTCTAAATCTTTCTGGGCTCTGACAAACACCGAAAATTTAAACATGCAAATGTTTGAAAAGCTAATGATTAAAAAAGGTTTATTTTGAAACTTTTGAGGATGACTGCAATTCTTCAGCTAGGTTTTTTTGTTTTTTTTTTTTAAGTCCCGGGGTCTGGATGATTTTGAGTTCAACTCTCCCCAGCAAAAAAAGCCCAAAGTCCTGCCTTGTACTTGTGGAGCTGTGACAGTAAACACCAACTCTGCAGGTCTCACCCTGGCAGGCAGCAGGGTCGAGCTCGTGGGAGAAGGATGCTATTTTAGTGACCTAGTGCCACTGAGCTGGTTAAATCACTGAACAATGGTCAGTGTTATAGGGCTTTACTTTGCAAAATCTAGCATTAGTGTCATTGCTTTCTATTAACCGGGGGGACTTAAAGGCACTGGCTTTGAGGGGCCTGTAGGGAAAAAGTAAATAAGGGGAAACCAATAAATTAAAAGAGAGGAAAAAAAAAAACCCAAAACAACAACCCACCCTGTTAACTGTAACCTTTACTACCACAATATAAGAAAATGTAATTAAATCCATAATAAAAGCTTTTAAATACTTACTCTTTTACTACTCTCCCAAGCAGAGCCGGGGGCAGGCGGGGGGGGGTCCCCAAGCCCGGAGCCAAGCCCCTCTCTCTTACCGCCCCGACCCTGCGCGCCCGCGCATCCCAGGGCCGCGCAGCCATAAACGCGCCCCGCGCAGTCACATCCTAATTAGCCGCCCCGGCGACCAGCACTCAACACCTTATTATTGAACCATTAAAGGGCCCCGATACTGCCGGCCCGCGCCGGGGCCGGGCTTGGCACCGGAGTTTACCGGAGGGCGCGGGGGGACTGCGCATCCCCCCGCTAAACCCCGATCTCCGCGGGTTTGATCCGCCCGGAGGGGGACGGTGGAAAAGCGGATTTTTTTTTTTTTTTTTTTTTTTGCAGCTTTTCCCCTTCGACGGGGAAAGCAAAGCCCCGCGGGTGCGGAAGGGAAGGTGCCCGGAGCGGAGCCCGAGCGCCCCGGGGCGCGGCTCGCACAAACCGGGGGTGCGGGGAGAGGGGACGGCGCAAGGTCCGCGCTCCGGGAAACACAAAAGAGGGGGCACGGGGTGCTGGAGAAACACACCCGACCCCCCGACAACCCCAAAAGTGTAGCTTCATCTCTCTTTAGCTTTCACTTTAATAAAATAATGATTCGTTGGGAAAATGGGGTATAAATCTTCATTTTGGAGGCAATTAAAGTGTTGATTTCATTCGTGCCCCTGAGCGATTCTTGTAATTTGCTCAAATAGCTTTATGTACCCAGCACTCCAGAGCTTTTAGAAACCCATTTTCTAGTTAGACTTGTTGGATTACAATTTTTATTCAACAGCAGCGAGCCGAGCTTCCCCTCAGCTAGACCCTGGCTGGAGGGTTCCCCTCGCTCTAAGGCGCTGCTGAGCGGGGCCGGCAGCTCCCAGGAGCATCTTCACCAGCCCCGGGTACCTCCCTGCCGCACCACCCTCCACCCACTCGGCCAAGCTTTTCCCCTTCACAGCGAAAATAGGGTGGAGGAAAAAAAAAAAATTCTTCCAAAACAACCTACCTACGTGCACATAAACCCCTTTTGAAAAAGTTCATGCCTTCCTTCAAGCCTGCCTCCCCTGTCGCAAACCGATAGCCTTTGGCAGACAGGAGAAAATATTTCAGATACTGCCCACGCTGCAGTGCAACGCACCTTCATGTCGGTGATCTATAAAATAACTCCCAGCTGACAGTGCCAGTGATAACAGCAAAGCAGCTGAGGAAACTCCTGTCTGCTTGGCTGCGCCTTGCTTGAACAAAAGGAAACCTCCAGAGTCAGGAGCAGATCATTCCTAACGCTGTATTTACGTAGCTGATCAAAAAGAAGAAATAACTTGGGGGGGGGCTTAAGCAGGGATTTATTTTTTTGTGAGTATGCTTGAGGTCTCCTCTCTCACAGGCAGAGTGCTGCTACCCGTCGGTTCAGAGCAGACAAACACACCAGGAAAACCCCACCGTTTCACCCAACTCAAATAAAAGCCAAATCTCAGCCACTACCATCACCCAGGAGCTTAATTTAGATCCGGGCACCTCCTGCATTAGCTCCCATGAAAAGGCAAGGATTCCCAGTCTGCGCCCAGTGGAAGGAGGAGGGAAGGAAGAGCAGACAGCCAGCTCTCCCCTCTCAGCTCACCCTCATTTCCCACCCCGCTGCAGCCGACATTAAAGGTCTGAACCATCCCAAACAAAACCTGGACAACCGTCACAGCCACGCGAGGCTTCGCTGCCTTGGCTTTGGCTTTGACTATATATATATATATATATATATATATATATATTTTTTTTTTTTTTTTTTTAAAAAGAGGGGTCAAAAACTTGAAAGATCAAGGAGAAGAATTTAAAACCTGAATCCCATTTTATTTTCTCCCCCCTATTTTTTTTTTCCCCTTCTATTAAGTAAAATAAAATGGGCACGTTTGCAGCAGGCAGGCGTGCACAAAGCAATGTTCACTCAAGTCTAAAAGCGTTCGGCCAAGGAAAACTGACAAGACGGACTAATGAACCGTAGAGACAGGAAGAAAATAGCCAGTATTTGCTAGATTTCAAACCCTCTCTGTCTCCTCTGGACCACCTATCTCGGATTTTATTATTATTTTGGTCAACGACTCCAGCCCTTCCTTCCCCAAGCTACCAAGAAGCCAGTTGATTCCCAGATAGCACTTCCATTATTGGAAAGGGTAAATAAAATAAAGACAAAAATTAAAAGCGACAAGGAACAGGTCGAGTTTGCAGGCGACGCTTTTACAAGCTCATCTCGCCAGGTCGGATCCGGGAGCAAGCCTTAATGAAGCAATAATAGCCACATTATTCAAAAAATTTTCATTTCGATGGAAATTTATCTAAAAGGGGCTTAATCATATGCAAATAATAAAAAGGAGGCGTAGTGACCCGGCGAGCGATCTGCATACAAATTTTAGCATGTGAGACGTTGGGGAGAATCATACCTGATCCGTTAGGTTTGCTGATCTTGTTATGTCTTCACTGTCCGATTTTGATCCGCCCTCTCTATCGTCTATGACCAAATCGATAGGCATTTTTCCTTTCAAACAGCTAATATACCGGTGGCAGAAATTGTCACATAATTCGTGTACCTACGTTATGAGGGAGGTCACCAAAAAAAAAAAATAAATAAAAGGAGAAAAGAAAAAAAAAAAGAAAGAAGAGAAATGGGGGGGGGAAAGGAAGAAAATATAATCAGGAATACGTAAGTAAAATTGACAAGTGCAACCAGTCTCCCCCCTTCACCCCTGTGACATCAAAAGTCCTAAATAGGGGAAACACACTGCAATTATCCCCCTGAGACCTCTAGACGCATCCAGAATTAGGAATAACTTTCTTTTCTCGCAAAATAGAGATATCCCAGAAAATTGACAGTGACAAGATGATTCACAGGCTACAACATATTCAACACCCGTGTAAAATTCATCTGCTCCCGGAGCTGTGGCCATTAGAGAGGTGACCTGCATGGGTGACATTTAAGGTAAACTATTTAATTTCATCCAGTTATTTCATCATAAACCCTTTCCAAAGGGGTATGAGGACAGAAAAAAGGATTAAAAAAAAAAATCCACATGCACTGGGCTGAAATACATTATAGGCATCCATGCCCTGAAATCCCCAGTTGCTCTGACAGACTTGTACCTGAGCTGCCTTTATTAATGGGCAGATTTTAACACATTTGGGTAGAGCGAGAACAACCTGACAGCTATGGCTAGATAAAGTGACTGAGGCTCACGAGAAACTTTTCAACTATTTAAAAACCTCTCAAAATGTTTATTTTTAGGAGAAAGGGAATTCTCTTCTAGGCCAGCTATCAATGACACGTAAAAAATCCTCAGGAAACCCAGAGCGCACTTCCAATTTAACGTGAGCTCGGATGACACCGCCTGCTTAGAAATTAGCCTTCTCCCTCCTAAGATTTCTGAAACAGCCAACAAAAAAAATCTTGCATTTAGCCTGCAATCTCTTTCTTCTGCTCAGAGGTGTACAATATTCCCAGGAACAAGAGACAGACAGAACTATCAACTCTGCTTTGTCTCTGCAAAATGTTACAGGACAATCCGCGCCCTGAGCCTGACCTGCAGATGGCTCTTAAAAAAAAATTTTTAAAAATTGCCCCTTCCAACTAACTGCAAACCGAAGTCTCTTCTTCACCATCACCAAGAAAAAAACACAATACCTATATTTTTTTTAATCACAGTATCAGGGGCTTTGACTGAACTAACCATTTTGAGTCTCATCTGCAGCACCACAGAACTGCAACTATTTATACAAAGCCAGCAAAGTATTACAATGAACACAAGGCCTGGGCGTTCGAGAGCTCGGTTTTAGAGGCTGAAATTGTAATTAAACTGCGAAGAGAAATGGACGCCAAGATTGGTCTTGACACTAATTACCAGAAAGAAAGACATTTATGCAAATTTACCAGAACCCTGAACTTCAGCAGTACTGAAACGGAGGGGGAAGAAATCAGAGGGGGGGGAAGGTAGAGAGAGAGAGGGAGGGAGAGAGAGAGAGGGAGAGAGAGAGACAAAAATTACCTTCTCTAATTCCAACAGATGAAACCTTAATACTTGTATGGCTTGAATCATCTGCAAAGACACAAACAACATGGGCATTAATCTCATTCCTGGATTTGGGGGCTATTTCCCACAGCCACCCCGACCACACTTTGTAGAGCTTGACTTTTTCTCTAGTAGTAAATAAAAAGTTGTTTTGATTTATGGCAATAACACTAAAACTTAATAGCGGTGGCTTTGTGCGCTGTTTAACGAGAAGCGATCTAGAGTTAACCAAAAAAAAAAAAAACCACCTTAAAAAAAAAACACCCAATTGCGACCAAGCAACTGAATTATACGGATCATAAACATTTCTTTAAAAAAAAAAAAAAACAAAAAAAAAAAAACCACAACAACAACCCTCTAAACACCATCACTGGCTCCTCGCTTTGTGAAAGCGGGAGCAGGACTCCTACAGCGGAGGCAAAATATTTATCCTTTAACGGGGGAAGGGAAGAAAGAGAGAAACGACCTCGTTTTCAGTGAATTTGCCACTGGTGCATCTCCAGCCATTGTAATCCTCTATGTTTCCCATCGAGCTGCTTAAAAGGTGCGTGGAGGGGCTGGTTACAGCGGGGATAAATCCACGCTCCTCTTGGGCAAGGCAAGCTCACCATCAAGCCCACCAGCTCCTCTTTGGATGGGGTTTTCCTTTATGTATCTCCTTATGGGATTTTTTTTTTTACTTCCAAGCAATTACCACATCATATTTACTTGTGAATGTAAAAAAGTCAGCATCGCAACAACTATGATTTTTTAAAAATCCACGTGAGAAATTTTCAATTTGGCACCACCAAACCACCTCTCCAGATGACACAGAAGTTTTTTTAAAAAAAATAATAAATAAATGGGAAGGGAAGGGAGGGTGGGGGTGGGGAAAGGAAGAAGTGTTAACTCTTACCAAGTTATCCAGTTCAGGATTAGAGGAAAAGAGGGGTTTCTCTGCTCGTATCTAAATGTAAGAAAGGAGAGGAAAGGGGGAAAAATAATAATAATAAAAACGATTTGAAATATGGAAGCAGAAAAAGCAGACGTTATTATTTCTTGCTTCATTACACTGTCGGGTCCATTATGTAACCTTCCGTGCAAAGCCCTGACTGCTGGATTTAGTACATCAGCCAAACACTTGAGCAAGTGAATCAAATACACTGAAAAATACCTATGGAGCTTCCCCGGCAGAGCCCGTCCCGGCTCCCGGGAGCCGCTCAGCGAAACTCCCGGCCGGGCACAGACCGCTCCACTTTATCCGTTCTTTAAGGGGGGGTAGTAAATGCCGAGATTTCCTGATAATGGCTTTTTTTTTTTTTTTCTCACGTTTTGTTTTGGTTGGGGTTTTGGGGATTTTTGTGTTTTGTTTTTTTTTTTCTTGCCTCTTTCAGTAAGAGAGGGGGGAGGGGGAAACGCGCATCTTTATCTCAACAGAGACTTGTTTTTCTCGCTACGATTTTTTTTTCCCCTCTTTTTTTTTTTTTTTTTTTTCTTTTACTGTTTTCAACCCGGTTTTGCTGACCTGTTTGGCGAACACTGCTATGTCTTCATTGAAAGACTCAGAGGAGCAAACATCGCCTCCCGCTACCCCGGGCTCCCTGGGTGTGCATGTAGCTAATTCACATTTCTCAAAAATCAGTGCTAAAAGAGGGAACAGGGGGTGTCTGAAAGAAAATACAATAGTCACACACACAGAGGGGGGGGGGGAGAAAATATCATAACGAAACAAAACAAAACCAAAAAAAAAAACCCCAAACATAACAATAGTTAGTCCCACAGCAGCCGTGCATGGGGAAGGGGGCACCCACAGAGGGGGCTCGGGTACCCCCCGCCACCTCCCGCAGCGTCCCGGCCCCTTCCCACAGGCAGCCCAGCCCGGCAGCCCGACATCTCTCCGGCCTTTTCGGCACTGTCTGGCCGCAGATATTGTTAATACAACCTCAGGACAAGCCAAGAATAAAACCCAAGCCGGTTCCAGCAGCCATTTTGAATTAACTTTTCCTTGTCTTTAGGAAAAAAAAAATAAATAGAAGAAAAAATTAAAATCCCTGGGTACACGCTTCTGCCTCTCTCGTGCTTTTAATTCCCGCTTTCTGCTGGAGGACTTGCTGGGAGTGAAATGGGGGGAAAAAAACAAACCCAAACCAACAGAAAAACAGGGGAAAAAAAAGGAACAATCCCCATCCAAACAGAGAAAAAATAAGATAGGAGAAAAAGCCCTTAAACCCACACCCGACAGAGCTCCGAGGCGCTGGCCAAGCCGGGCTGTCTCCCTCCCCACGGCCTGCCCAGCCCTGCGCCCCCCGGGGTTCCGCAGCCGCGGGGAGAACCAGGTGCTCCTGGGCAATCCCAGCTTGGAAAAGCCTCCCCGGGAGAGAAAGGCAGCGTGTGCATCTGCTTCCCTCGCCCGTTTAATAATTTAAATAAATAAATAAGCGTGGGCGCACACACACACGTATATATATGTATATTTATAACAGGGAGGTTTTTGTTGGTTTTTTTTCCCTCTCCCAGGGCTTCATACTTTTTTTTTTTCTTCCTTCTGGGTATGGTACACCACCGACTTTTAACCAACCCTTCAGATTTCTGATAAACCGATAAAGCAACCGAACTCCACGAATTTTATTTTCCTCCCCCCTTCTCCTCGCTGTCCTGAAAGTGATTTTTAAAGGCTCTTAAACTTCCCTTCAAACTCCAGCTGGGCAGATACATTTTAAAAGCATCTGCGCCCAGTGTAATACCCCGTCAGCTCCCATCGCAACGGCCTAGAAACTGCTTTACAAGTTGCCACACTGAGAAACATTCAATGCTGTCGGATAAAAAGGTTTTAAAAATAATGAAGAGAAAATGAGAAGAAAATTTAAAAATAAAAAGAGCTGAGAGAAGCAGCCCTTGAAAAGAAAGAGAGAAGCCGCGCAAGGAGAGACGAACAAGGTGGAAAGTTGTGCGCAGCTCTCCAAACTCTCCCTGCTCCCAAAACTCCGCGCAGAGATTCACCATCCGGCGCAGGTTGCGCCCTGGGAATATTATTTCCCTCCCACCCTGATGCCAGCCGCCTTTTTCCCCCCGAAACCCATGCCAGGAGGGGCACCCCAACCCTCTCCCCCCAAGCTTCCTTTAAACCATCACCACCAAAACGCAGAACCGCGGTGTGTCCCCCCCCGCCCTCGCTCCCATTTCTTTTTTTTTTTATTATTTTTTTCCGCGCAGCTTGCGCGGAGGGAGCCCCCTTTGCGCGGCCAACCTTACCCGTAGATGGCATCTTTATCTCTCTTGAGGGCGTCGTTGACGGAGGCTCCCATGGCGGGGGGCATGGCGTTGGCGTGGGCGGCGTGCGGGTACTGGTGCGAGTGCAGCGGCGGCCCGTGGTTCAGGTGGTGCACGGGCTGCATGGGGCGGGCGCCGTGGGGGTCCCCGTACATGGTGGTGGGGATGCCCACCCCCTCCATGCCGCCGTAGTGGGGCAGCTCGTCGTACTGCGGGGTAGAGAGAGAGAGAGAGAGAGAG
>JANPWX010000107.1:836971-860694 GCA_024734555.1 Trochalopteron elliotii | reverse complement strand
CCCCGTCCCCGTTCCCGTCCGTCCCTGTTCCCGTCCCCATCCTTATTCCCATCCCCATCCCCTCCGCCCAGCTCCGCGGGCGCGCTGTCCTGCGCCGGGCGATCCCCTCCCTTCCCCCGCCGGTGCCTCCATCCGCCGAGCCGGGGGTCCGCTCCCTTTTTTGCGTTCTAAAGCACAGCCGTCCCTCCCCGCAGCCCCGCCGGTGCCCGCCGGGCTGGGAGCGGAGAAGTCGCCGTGCCCCTTCCTCCTCCCCTACCTGCGGGCCGGGCTGCTCCGAGCGCTTGCGGGGACAGCTGCCCCGACACTATCGCATCTTCCGCCCGGGCAGCGGGGCGGGAGGAGGAGAGCCCCCGGTACAGCGGTGCCGGCTGAGCTGTACCGGCAGTAACCGGCGGGGTTCCTCCGGTAAATCTCCTGGGGCACAGGGGACGCTGCTCCGCTGCTGCCCGGACCCCTGGGCAGCGCCTCGGCCCCCGCCGCCACGTCTCAAACTTCGGGGAAACCCGTTCCGATCCCCCCCTTCTCCCGCCCCCTTTTTTCCGCTAGGACCGGCTTTTTTTTTTTTTTTTTTTTTTTTTTTTTAAATCCCGCCGAGAGAAAATCCAGACCGCTCAGGTAAGAGATGTTTTCATGCACTGACCCCCACCCACCCACCCGAGCCAGGCGCGTGGGGCTCATTTTCCTGGCGATTTCCCCCGGGAAAAGCGCTCGGTAACCATTCCCCACCGCAGCGGTCCCTTTGCAGGGGGTTGCTGTGATCCAGCTCCCAGAGACGCGTTTCCTCCTCTTCCCATCCTCTTTTCTTTCCTACCCCCTCCCACCATGAAAAAAAGAAAAAAAAAAAAAAAAAAAACCAACCCAAAAGATCCTTTTTCAGCATCTCCACCAGGCCTTTATGAGCTTAATTCAGCGCAACTCAGCCCGAAACACTTTTACAATGTAATTACAGCCCTACAAATTGTTTGCCCAAACCTCATCCTGGATAAGGATTTTACAATTAGCAAACAGTTATTACTCTTAGGGCTCGCTGCGAGGAACTGCTCAGCTCGCTCCTCCGCCCGTGAGAGGCCGGCCAGGAAAAAAAAAAGAAAGAAAACTTAAAAAAATAGGGAAAAAAAAAAAAAAAAAAGAAAAGAGGGCTATTCCGGACAGCAATTAATCATCTGTTAAACGGGAAAAAGTAAACGGCCAAATCCGCGCTATCCCGGTAAACTCCTGCCGCGGCGGATGCGCTGCTCTGCAGCGGGACCCGCGCAGCATCTCGCCCGGCTGCCTTTTTAGGAAAACTGCTCTGTTTGGGTGGTTTGTTTTTTTTTTTTTTGTCGGTTTGTTTTTTGTTTTGGGGTGGGTTTTTTTTCCTCCAAAAACTTGCTGGTTTGCGGGGATCTATTTAAGCTCGTGGAAAGGCTGAGGGGCGGGGGGAAATAGGGATAGGGGAAAAAACAATAAGGAAAGAGCGAGGGGGTCCGGTGGGTGCGGAGGGCCGGGCAGCACCCCCAGACCGCGGCTGGGCCTTTGGAGAAGGGATCCACCGAGCTGAGGCAAGGAAAAAAAAATTTAAAAAAAGGCGTCTGAGAAGCAAGGAAGCCTCCTCCACAAGGTGGAATCTGGGTCCATTTGCTTATCGGATAATAAATGAGGCTTTTAATCAGGCTGAATTTCCCAGCTTAAGGAAAGAATTAGTCATACCTAGGAACAATCAAATGGTTTCTAGCTAGCTTCCCTGCCGCCTTCCTAGCAGGGATTTGGGAGGGAGGGATGGGGGGGTGGGGGGGAGAAGAATTAGCATCCAAGTGTGCTCTTTCACCATTAATACCGAAATTTGAAAACTGAAATAGGAACAACCAGAAGAGCCAAACAAACAAGAAAACCGCAGAAGAAAGGCGGCCGGGAGATAATCCAGGAATGCTTCCAGATAAGGAAGGGGGGCGGGGGGGGGGTAGAGGAACGATACGTGCGGAGATACCCGAAAAGTCAGAGCCTGATGGAAGGGCTGAAAAGAGGGACGGGGACTGAGGGGGAAACCCGCACTTGTTTAGAGCCTATTAAAGGTCAGATCGGGCGGGGGGAGGTGGGGTGCGGGCCATGATAAAATGAGTTTTAAGCGCCCGGATGAAGCCAGGATTTGGGGAGGGGGAGTTTGTTTACCGGCTCCCGATGCAGAAAACAAAAGAGCGGAGGGTCCGTCCGGAGAGTCAGCCCGGGGTCAGCCGGGGCTGCCCTGAGCCCAACGCCGGCACAGCTCCGGCCCTGGGTGCCTCGGGAACCCGCGGGGGCCGGGGAACAGGAGCAGGGGCTCCCCGCTCCCCCCACGGCCGGCCCCGATACTTACAGAAGTTATGGCAGGGTTTGATTCATTAAACGGAAGGGCTTCGTGAAATATTTCCTAATAAAATTTATACGCTCGTCTTTAAAAGTTTCTAAACTGCGCTATCAATTTTTTTCTCTTTTTTTTTTTTTTTTTTATTTTTCTTAAATTAAATTAACCGGGAAATGAGTTACCGGCCGGGATTTTCGAGACTTCAACGGTGACAGCAGTGCCGGCGGCGGCGGTGAAGGCACCCGCGCACAAAAGGAATCTTTCAGGGACAAAAGTTGCGACGGCTGCCAGGTTTTCCCCACGGTGGCACCTCGGGGTAGCCCGGGTGAGGCAGCGCAGAGCCCGACCTGAGCCTTGCCCTTCCTATTTCACATTACAAATAGAAAATTTCACCCTAAACCCCGTAGGTGAACTCCCCTGAGCCGGCAGCACCATCGCGTTGGGGTTGCTGAGGGTCTTTTCCTTACAGGATTTAGGTTCTACAAGTTCATTTGGGTTAATTTGGAAACGCTGCTCCGCGCCGGGGTTCGCGATGATCCCTGCCTGCCTTTATCCCATTCGCCCCCGGCACTTCTGTACTCCCCAAACCCTCTTTCTTTCCTGTCGCTATTCCTATACTTCTCGTTGAATTAAATAATAATAACAATAAAAGAAATTGCTGGATAAAACTGTGTCTGCTTAATTAAGAAAAAAGAAAAGGAAAAAAAAAAGCCGCTGGGCTGCTCTGCATCCCAAGGATTGAGCTGTTGTGCCGTCTACTGGGAGACGGGAAAACTACAGCCAGAAACGCTTCCAAATTTTCTGCGAGAGAAACGTCCAGTTTTCGGCAATTTGGAGGGGTCGGAGACGCCCACTAGCTCAGTAGAAGAATAGCGACCCGAGACAGAAAAGCCGTAGAGACACTTCTTTTTTTTTTTTTTTCCTTAGGCCACACCTGTATAATTGTATAAAAACTCCACTTTTAAGTGTTTAGGATTTTACTGCCTGCAAACCGTGGAGCGATGATACGATAAAGATGGTTTGAAGTTTACCCCTGCGAGACGGTTGGACATCAGCTAAATAAGTCGAAAAGAGGAATTTCTTTTTTCTTTTTTTTTTTTTTTTCTTAGAAAAGAAGGGGAAAGTATTTAAGAACGGTTCAACATCTTCTCCCTCGCCACCAGCCGGCTGCAACCTGTGGGCAGAGGGAGATCCCAGTACGGGCAGCTCCCATCCCGACGATGCTCTCGGAGGGCAGCGGAGGCGATCACTTTGATGCCAGTCCTTGCTGGAGCAGCAGGAGGGGAGTTTACGCCGGCCCAGCGTTAGTCTCGGCTTAGAGGAAGCAATGACGTTGCTGGTTTTAAGTTCCCGAACCTTTTTGCCCGTGCCCGTGTGCTCCCAGGCTGAAAGTTGGGAAATTCCCCCTCTCTCCTTTCCCTGCCCTCTTATTTCTCCGCTCCCGTGGCGCCTGAAATGCTCTCCTCAAAAATACAAAGCGCAAGAATAGATTAAAAAAACAGGGGGGGGGAAGTTTTTGATTTTCTTTTAAAAAAAAACCCAGAACTTGTAACACAAACCCTCGACTTTTGCGAGGCGAGAGCCGCAGAAGGGCTGCGAAACGCGAAGTCTTTGTCGTATTTACAGGCAGTGTCAGCAGCCAACTGGACACGCAGATAAAAATCTAGTGGTCTACGTGAACTCCGAGGAATGTTTTAAAGCAGAGATCTCCGAGTGCCTATTCTCTGCCCACACATGTGCCCGCACGTAGCCTAAAAAAGACGGAGACACCCACGAAGCCGAACAATGGTGGGGCTTTCTTTTAATAGGTTAAATGAAGGTAGAAGCAAACCCTCCTGCCACTTGTGGCACACCAGCTCCTGCAGCTCTTTGCCTTCGGAGACACTTGCCAGAGTTCAACAGAGGGTGACATTAGCCTAAAATATTCGATTTTTCTTTTTTCTTTTATCCTGGAGACTTTTCCCACTTCTGCTGGGATAAATTCATCTCCCCGGTTCAATTTTCAGCTGGGAAAATTGCTGTCTTTGAAGGAAACAACAACCTGCCCGATCTTTTTGTTTCTATTTTAGTTTATTTTTTATCAAGAAGGCATTACGGATACTTTCTTTCAGTGTACAGAAAGCAGAAATTAAATGATTGAGTGTCCCTGCTGTCAGAAGTCGAAGGCCACTCTTCTAAAAAGTTGAACGAAGTATTTTACCCTTTCAAACGAGACTGAAAATTCTCGCAACATTGTACAAGAAGCAAATTAGCGAGTAAGCAATTAAAACCCCGATTTGAAGCGGCACAGAATTGAATATTGGTGTCTGACAGTACCTCGGCTGAACTGGAGCAAAGCGGAGTTTTGTCAGAGCTTTTCGATTTGACGTTTTTCCCTCCAAACTAATTTTCGCTGTTGCTCCATTCCTATTACCCAAGTCCATCTGCGGCTGGGTTAATAAACCCATTTTTACAGCATTATTTCGGCGTGCCTCTGGTGCCGACCGCAGAGGACGGGCATTCATCAGAGCGGCGATCTGGGGCTATTCATCCCCGTGGGACGGGAGGGAACCCGGGGCTCTCTGCAGGCTCAGAACTCTCGTGTGGGGAAAAATACAGGATAAAAATCCACCATCCAGGAAAAATAGGGTGCGCATCAATCAGGATTTATAAATTAGGAAAAAACAAAGGGAAATAAGAAGCAATGCGCCCCGGGAGCGCGATGCGGGACGGGGCTCGGGGCTTTCCCGGGATCTCCAGCCCCGCCAACCCGATGGCACCGACCTGTGCTGGGCTGCAAAAAGGGCTGGGGAGGCAGAGGAGGGTGGCAGGATCCCTCCAAACCCCCGTCCCCAGAGTTACCAGCTTCCTGCGGGTCCCCCATAGACAGCTCTGACCGCTGCTATCTGCATCAGGGGCTGTATTATCGCAGGCTTTTGCATAATTGCATATTGACTTTGCTAAATGGATCTGCGGAGCTGTTTAAACATCTCTCTCTTCCACCCGCAAACAATTCTCTCGGCGAGAAAGAAAAAAGAAAAAAAATAAAAATGCGGGAGTGGGGGGAGCTGTAGAAGAGCTTCCAGTTGCTTTTGGTCCTTGATTTTGTAGCGTTTTTTTGGGCACAAGTGGCTCAACTCTGAGCAGTTTGGGTCCAATTTGGCACACACGAGTGCAGGGAATCAGAGAGGATTTGCAGAAGGGTGGGTGGCAGCAGGATGGGTAGCTGTCATTCCCTTTGGGGTCTGAGAGGTGGCTGCATGGATATGTGTGTCCCTCTGAGCTCCCGTGGGCAATTTTTTGGCCAGCTGTGAGAAAAGCCTCCGTGGGTACCTGTGTGTGCATGCACAATGCTCTAAGGACTGCCCTAAGGACAGCTTAGGGAAAACCCAACTTGCTAACCACTTTTAAAACCTCCCTTAGAGCAGAGGAGCTCAAACGTGGCAACTCCCCTTTCCCCTACACCTCCCCACTCACAGCAGTGCCCTCCAAAGCAGAGAGCCGGGCTTTGCCTCCAAAAATGGGTGTGTTCATCCCACTGCTGCCCCTCTCCATCCTGCAGAGGCAGCTGCCTTCACCCTTGAGCCTCTTTCCTCCCTCACCAAGGCTGGGTCCCCAAGGCAGCAGCTGTGAGAAGCAGGCAGGGAAAGGGAAAAAAAAAAAAAAAAAAAGCGAAGGAGAGAAGGAGGAGAATCGGGGAGGGAGGCAGTGAAAGCTGCACTTTCCTCCAAAGCAGAGCAAGCACCCCCTCGGAGGGGCCCCAGAGCCAGGAGCTGCCTCCCGAGCCCTGGGCCTCCCACCAGGCAGCAGCAGCAGCAGCAGCATCTCCTCCTCCACAGCCCTGCAGCCACGGTGGGGACAGCCCCTCACCCTGGCTTGGCCCCTGAACTGGCCTGGCAGGTCTGCAGGGAGGGGACAGAGATGCTCAGGGGCTGGGCCAGGCACTGGGTTCAGATGGGGAATTCCAATGATCCAGGTATCCCAAGCATCCTTCACAATGACATGATGGTAACAGTTCACTTTTCTGTGGCTTGGGTAAGGGTCTGCTGGGATCTGCAGCTGTCAAGAGGAAACTGCAGTCAGAATAATCCCACCAAGACTTATCAAGAGAATGTTTGCTCCCAGTTTACCCCACTAGGGCACTGTTTTTACCTAGAGGATGCTTGCTTTGCCTGAAAAGCTGTAATTACTCTTTGAAAAATCCTGCTCTTATCCTCAACGTAGTTGTGGGAAGAAGAAAGATAAAACCAGATAGACATCCAGACTCTGGAAAGGAAGTGCTTTTTACGTGGAACCCAAGAAACATCCCATAGAATCATCAACTCAGCTCTCCTGCAAAGCTGTTTCCTTGCATTTAGCAGAATTTAGATCAATTGAGTACTCTCTCTTTTAGCTAAGAAGGCTTTGAGGAGGACTATCCCACATTCAGCATTCCAGTTCAGGTTTCTAAAGATATTTTGTCTCTTCTCTCGACACAACAGTGATCACAGTCCACTGAAAATTTGGCACCTTGATTTCTGCAGGAGATATAAAACCACCTTCAGTGAATGTGGACATGAGGTCCCACTTTAGGAGTTGTCAACCAGCCAACTCTTATTGGAAGTCACTGGGATTACATTCCTAGGTCACATTTTGAGGAGGGCTGTATCTGGAGGCAGATCTGCATCCCAGCACACGTAGACATGACCAAAGTAGCTCTGAATCCCAGTTGGTGGAGTTAATTAAAGCATGTCAGTGGGCTCTACCCACCCAAGCAGTCTTGTAGACACTGAATTCTTTGCCTCACCCCTCTTCTTGCCTCAAAACACCACTTTTATGGCTCTGCAGATGCAAACATGATCAGAACAGAGTCAGGTTTATGAGATACCAAGCAGATGCACTAAACCATCCATTGCTTCAGTCCCCCTCTCCATTTCTAACATCTCTCTCAGTTTGATCTTCCTTGAGTGCATCCCCTGGAACAGGACCACTCACCCAAATAATATGTGACAGCTCGTGGTTTGGGGGGTGCCACTGTAGCAGCTGAACATCTTATGAGCACGTGTGCTCAACAGGAAATCCTCATTCCATGACAGAGCACTTGGAACACAGAAAGCTTTCAAGGGCCTCCACCAAAATAACCCATGATGGTGCAAGAAGAAAAGGCAAGATGCTTTTGTCTCTTGAGCCTCTGCTGGAAGAAAAGCTGTTCCCACCCCTCTCTTCATTAACTCATAAACAGAAACTTTGGGCCTTACCCAGATCTCTCCCCTCCACAGAACACCTTGCTTTAAATTATTTTCCCAATATCATCCAAGATCATATTTTTTCCTTTCATGTTTCCAAGTTGAAGTTTATTGTAGTTGTCTACATTGCTGATCAGTTGTAACCCTTTCTATTATTTCCCTGTCCTTGCTACTATTTGAAACACCTCTTACTTGGATCCCCTTCAAATTTTATTACTGTACTGCTCACCTAATTTTTGTACCAAGCCCATTCTTGTCTTGCATTTATTGTCATCAAACTTGAGGGCACAGCTGTTCTCTCTCCTCTGCTGTGCAGCACCACCAGATCCACTTTTTTTCCTTCTTTTCCATATATACTTCAACTCTCTGCTGATAAAGAGACCCTTGCTGGGTTTAACCAGTGCCAGCCACATTGTCCTTACCATTAGTGTTACATTTCTAGTTATTCTTGCCTCTTCCCAAGGCCTTTGAAGTCATGTAGAGACAATTTGATTCATTAGTACGCTCAGCCTGGCAGTAACTTTAGCTTCTGCTTTAGTTTCTCTATTAGAAGCACATGTTGGGTCTGTAACTCAGGGGGAAAGCTCCACCCTCTGACTTCCCCACACAAAGTTCAAATTCTGCTTTCTGCCCTGGGTTTCCATACCTGGGGATGCCACCACCTCCTCCTCCTCCCTCCCCACTGCTGTGACAAACTTGTGAGCAACATGCCTTCTTTTTTCTGAGTGTCTCCACTTTTACAGCAGTTGCATATATTTGCAGTTCTATTCACTTTTTTTTTTTTTCAGAAATTATCTGAAATTATAAGCTGAAAATTAAAATAAGCTGAAATTATCCCAAATATTTCCTTACTGGCATCATGTAGGCTGAGATCCATCACCTCACTAGACATCCTCATGTCACCTTCACTGTCCTTGTCAGGTCAGGAGGCAGGTAACCACCTAATTTCTTCTTCTGGCCTGTGGGATACAGGGTCAGGCTCCTCCCTGAGGGACCCCTCAAAAGAATCTCTTGCCTTCTTGACTCAGCTGACCCCTCCCAGAGCTGTGTGCCACATAGTACTCTCCAAAAGTGGCAGTGTTGGCACCAAGAATATAAAATGTGCCTCAACACACATTCCTTGCTTGGTCTTCTGCTCTGCCTGCTGCTGTGCCATGTCCCACAAGGGGTTTTCACCTCCACTGGTTGCTTTTTCACTGCCCAGTGGGTTTGTGTGTTCCTCCAAACACACACCAAGACTATCACAACCAAGCACTAGCTCCCAGAGGAACTTTACCTCATAAAAGTGTTAAAAACCTCAGTGTTTCAAGTAAGAGACCTCCTAAGAAACTCCATCACGGGACCAGTTTCTGCTCTGGGCATGTAGTTTATTCCATTCCCTCTTTCCACTTTCCAGTGCTTTTCATAAAGTTCCTCTTACCTGCCTGTCTCTTAATATAGGTTTTGTTTAGGATGCCAAGCCAGCCTGCCTCATGTTTTCCCTTGGATCTGTTCCCTGCTCCTGGCCAAGATTGCCTGTGGATCCTGCTTTGAAGTTCTTCTGTGACACATTTGCTGCCTTTGGTGACTCTTCCCTTGGCTGATGTCACCTCGGGGGTCCCTCTCCAGCAGGCTGAGAGTCACACTGCCCCTTTGATCAAAATGAAATCCATTTACAATCCATGCCAAATGAGCCAGCACAAACAAACTCACAGGTTTCTAGACAAAACTAGCTGACATAAAAATGTGCCAGCTGAATTCTTAACCTAGCTAAGGTGAACCCAGAATTTAAAAAAAAAAAAAAAACCAACTTTAAATTTCAATTTACAAGCACCTTCTGTTGGCTTAGCTCAAATTAATCATCAAAATTGAGGTTAAGATCAGGTTAAATCAAAGTAAGCGTCCATACAGTGGTTTATCTCTGTGTTTTTGAAAGGGAACCTAAAATTGCATTTCAAATAATTTTTATGCTTGGAAAAGGGCTTTTTCTAGAGACCAGCTGGGCCCTGATTAGGAATGGTGTTTAGCTCCAGCAGGTCTGGGTGAAGACAGTAGAAGCAGATGGATCTCAGGGATGCTGGAAATCAGACTCAGTCTCAGCACCTAAGGCAATTCAGCCTGCACATCCTTCAGCCCCCAATAAACCTCAGCTCTCAATGGCTGTTCCAAGGAGCTGAAGTGGGCAGTCATGTTAGAAAAGTCAGTTTTTCTTTGTGATTGTATCTTGAGACTCTGCATGTGTTTGTGAAGTTATTTTCCTGAACCAAATAAGTACAGAAGTTGTCTAGCATAAAAATAAGGAGTTTCAGCCCAAAATATTACCTCCACTTTACTAAGTTTTTCCCTTTCAAGTACTTATAATGGCTATGTCAAATCATCTTCAAAGGGAGGAAGGAAGGGAAGAAGGAGGAGAGTTTTTGCAGCCAGCTGACTTTGTGTTTTCTTTAAAACGTCAAGTCCTCCCACAAGGAGGACTATTCCAACCTTCAGACAAGCTGTGGAAAACAGTTTGAAATAAAATACATTCAAAGCATCAGGGAAGTACCTTCTCTGTCTGCTCAGTTCTTCACTCCCCAACCATTTCCCAAGAGGTTTGCTGTGGTATCCTGAATCCATGTGTGTGCCAGATGTGCACTGGCACTTGTACCCATGCCACCATCCTCCTGCCTATGCAAAGCCCACCAGCTTCTCACCTGCAGGAGGGGATAACCTGAATTAATTTTGATCCTGTCTTTTTTTTTGATTGGTTTTCTTTGCTGTTGAGCCCATAATTTAGTTTTGCTGCCATAAAGAGTTAACCCCAGAGAGGGAAGCTATGAAACAATCCCTGGAGTTATTTGACTGTATTGACACAGTGGCCAGGTTTTAATATTCAGGTTTTCGTGTCCCCCCCACCACGACCCAGAGAAATGATGGGTTATCAAATACCACTGTTCCCTTGCCAAAAAAAGAAGGTGCAAGCTTTCATGATGGGAAGAAAGGTCTGGAATAAAGATAATTTGAGCTCCAGCATCATGAGGCACCAGATAATCAACCTGGTCCCTTCACTTTCTCTCACCCAGTGGGATCTTATTCCCAGGCTGCTTTTATGTCAGCACAGGGACACAAAGGCAGAATTTATGTCCACTAGTGTGCATTAACTCCTGTCCTAACCAGTACTAATTACTGCTAATTATGTGGGACAGTGTTAATTCTTTTAGCAGCATTATCGCTGGCCTTACACTTCTGAAAGTGCCTTTGGGTGAGGCAGCTCACTTTGAAGAGATATTTATGTGGGGAATAAATATAGAGTAGCTAATACACTGTAGATTTACACCACTGGGTAGAGCAGGCTTTAAAAGGAGGTCTTTGGGCACAAAGACAGACCAACCCTTGAGTAAGAGCTACTCAATAGAAAAGGTGGCAGGATCACCCTGGGTGATCTTGGGAAAGTAATTTTGATTTGGCGTTTCTCTCCTGTAAAATTGGAAAAAAAAATATGTCCCTAACCCTCTCAAGGGTGTAATATTTATTTCCTCTGCCTTGCCAATCATTCTCTCTGCTTTTAAAAAATATTCTCCAAACCCTAATTGTTTTTATGTGTTTGCAGTATAAGCCATAAAAGACATAAACCCATCATATTTTTCTGTACTGTGTTTTCCCCATTGTGCTATGCTGTTAGCACGAGCACTTTGCTGTGCAGAGGCTTGGCTATTTGCTGAAAGGATGAATTGAGATACCTAAAATGCTTCAGCATCTTGGCTGAGTGGCACTGCAGGGCTGGAAGGTATCATTAGGCCAAATGGCTCTTTGCTGCAGGAGTGAGAAGCCCAGATATTTTTCAGAGGATTAAAGAAAACCAGTTCACATTCCTCTGTGACCTCCATCCTGCAAATATAGGGCAGGAGGCCACAGCTTTGAATCACAAAAGTCCCTTCACTCCCTTTAGCTTGGGTGTTTCTCTCCTGACTGGGATGCCAGCATTCATCTTGGGAAGTCAGGAGACACCAGATGACCCCAGTCCACCCCAGCATCAACATCTCTCCAGTTTATCTTGGTGTTTCTCCTTCCAGAGCCTGCCCAGTCACCACAAACACTCAGCAACATGAACCTGGATGATTTTGATGACGTGGCTGTCTCCTCCAGCACTAAGTCAGGAGGATTTGCTGTGAGACCATTATTGTCCAGTCCCTTTGACCCCAACAAGGGGCTGGTGCCCACCACCCAGTTAGATCCATGGGGAAAGGCCAAAAATCATCCCATGGTGCCCTGCCAGGCAGCAGAGCTGCTGCTTCTCCACATAACCAGTGTATTCTTCAAGCCAGGCCATCTCAAACTCTGAGGGTTTCAAGGCCCCTTGCCCTTGGGTCTCTCCTGCAGTCTACCTGGGCCTTGGTGATATTTTTTTAACCTCTACCATCACCTGCTTTTCCCTGGTTCCTGAGCAGGTAGATGTGGTGAGAGCCTGCCCCTGCAGCACTGGGACACTGGTGATCTCTGGGGCTTCAGAGATGATCTCCACATGCATGGGGCTCCTCAAAACACCCTGAAGAGAAGCTTCTCCCCACCCCAGAAGCAGCAGGCTGGGACACCCTTTCCACTCACCACGCTGGAAATAACTATTGCAACCCTTTTTGCTGCTCTTTCAGCAATGCCCTTGTCAGGCTTGGAGGTCTCTAACCTTAGGCAGGGTGCATCTTCCCCAGGCTGCTTTCTCCAGGACCCATGTACTATATTTGGGGTTAGTTTCATCCTTTCCCTGACCATTTGGCTATTTCAAATAATTTTTTTCCTGAGCGTTCTTCTCAGCATTATGTCCAGTAAACTGGAATCATTCATACCCACAAATGGCTTTTCAAGTAATTTATCTTTATATCTGCAGACGGATGCCAAGGTTCTTGACCCTGAATAAAGCAATTTTCCATCTGTTTTTATGGGTTTTAGGTGAAAGAACAGGAGTCTTGTTTGTCCAAATACAGCAATACAGAAATATGCATCAGTGCTGGGCCTTGATGTTTGACTGTCTCTTCCTCTGCCTTCCCCACCTCCTTTCACAAATAAGAGGCAACATTTGGCCTTTGCAATCGAAATGAACTTTTGCACTCAATTCTCTCTCAATTCCTCAAATTTTGGACTTAAAAAAAAAGAAAAAAAGAAAAAAAAAAGAAAAAAAGAAAAAAAGAAAAAAAGAAAAAAAGAAAAAAAGGAGAGGGCGACTGCACTTTCAGCAAGTTATTTTCCTTTTCCACTTTTCCCTGTTTTGCAATATGATGCCTTCTCACAGAAGCTCCCTGCAAACCAACACCTGAAAAGGCTCAGGTGAGGGGAAGAGAACAGCTTAGCCTCTCATTTCCCCCGGGTTTTAACTCACTTACAAATGTCCTGACTTGATTTATGGGGCTGGAAAGGAGTGGGACCGACCTCTGTCCTTCTCTGCTGAAGAGCCAGGGAGAGACAAGCAGCTTCCAAGAGCCTTGTTGGTTTGTGTTCATCAACAGCAGCTGTCAGGCAGCTCTCACTGAGGCTCCCCATCCTTTCAAAACCATCACAGCTTTCTGCTTCACACAGAAATATGCAGCAGTTCCTCCTGTATAAAACCTGCATGAATAAAAATTTAATCTAAGGCCATCGCTGCTCTAACAGCAATAATTTCTCTTAAAGGCTCAATACAAAGAATACTAAATACTGTCTATAAATAAGGTTGTATTTAATAGAGGAGAGAAGCAATTTAATAAGCTTACTAGTAAAATGTTCTCTGCCACTTTCAACCTCAATATAGGTCTTTTTTTCCTGAGCAAAACTGGCTTGTTACAAGGAAAACTCGGGCCCCAGTAAACTGTGATTTTTTAAGGTGAAGTCATTCAACTCAAGCTTTCCTGTCCAAAAGGAAGAGGAAAAATATCTACTTAAAGGAAATATTAGTTAATCAGAGGACATCCCTTTCATAATAGAAGCTACTAGGGGATTTAAAAGCACATTCTAATTATAATAGTTCCCTAATTATCTGCCTAACATCTCATTTTTCTGTCTAATCCCACTTTTAATTATAGAGTACCTTTTTTTGCCCATCACACAACCGAAGCACTCTATTTTACTGAAAATAAATCCTTTTAACTGGCGATGTCAGGGAAGAAATATTGTCACTGCACCCAGGAACGTGCACGGTGTCTGGGAGGGAAATGACTTGCCAGTGGTTTTTGGATAAAGCTCCTGGGTGTGCCCTGTAGAAAGAGTCTCATTTAAAGCTTTCCAGGTTCTCACAAATAGAAGAAAATGCTCTAAATAACGCTGTGCTCTGCAACTGCGGCTGGCTGCAAAAGTTTTCACATATTTAACTTTGTTTTCCAAACTTTTCCTACCACTGATGTTCGATGGGATCCTCGCCACCAGCTGATGGTGAAATAGGATTTGGCCTTTGAACCAAGCCAGCGTGCAGCTTGCAGAAAGGAAGCAATATTTGAGCTCTCTTATCTATGAGCATCTGGTCATCAAGATCTCTCTCAGAGATTAGTGAGCCAAGAGGAAACCCTGTGGAGGGGGGGAGAGGAAATCCCTCACGCAGAGTTCCCATTTCCAGCCCCGCCGTGAGTTTCCTGCTCCATCCTCCAGCAAACCTCAGCTCTCCCACTTCCCGAGAATACAAAAAAAAAAAAAAAAAAATTACCCTTCAGGGAAGTTGTCAGGCTTAATGGATGTTTATAAATCACTCGAACAAAAGGTGCTATGTCAGTGAAAAGTGCTCATCCTGATGATTATTCAAATGCTCATTAAAATGCGTTTTGCTCTATTCCTTTCCCTGCGTTTGTGTGGGAGGCAATTGAAAGATTTAGTCTTTGTGGGAAAGCAGGAGAGCTCGAGCACTTTCCTTTGGGTGTGGGAGCAGCAAGTTTGGGGAGTTAAGGACCTTTGGCATGCAGGTAGGGTTTCATCCAAGGCCTTTAGGCTCCCATCCAGGCTGCAAGCTCTGACAGACCCAGGACTGGCAAGTTCCCCTCCAGGAAGACAAGCCAGCGATTAATGGTACCAACCCCCTGCTCAAATTTGCATGTATCATTTCCTTAGCCTTGCTCCTGATGGAATTAGGGATCATCCTTTAGCAAAAATTATTCTTAATGTGTATTTAAGCATTAAAAATGAATATGCGTGCGCGCTAAAACTTAGGGAATAATTTATAAACAGCTGACGTAACGGGGAGATATGGAAGAGCTGGCTGCCCCTGCAAACCCCTGCAAATGCATGTAGAATGCCAGGATGCTTCTTCCCTCATGGATGTTTCATTATGTCTCGCTGACCCCTTCATGGTCTGCCAGGGTCTGTTGGTTATTCAAGGTAATAAGAGCTGAAGAAGACACAATATATCTTTTCACTGCATCAGACAGCAGCTTGGCACTAAGCTGGCAGCCTAGACACAGAATTTTTCACCCTCTGCAGCTCCACAAAGCTGCATGTGCAACTGTATCCATGATGAACGGGAACTTTTTCTTCTGCTAACTGAAATGGCAGAATTTCTGCATTAGCTCTGAAAGTGAAAAATATGGATTCCCTGGGGAGGGGTTTCTGTCCAAAACGCAAAGAATTTTATGCTTTTTGGGCAAAAAGTTGCTGCAAGTAATAGTTAATACTGTTTCTAATTAAACGTGCACTTATTTGCTCTTATCACCCTGTTTAGAGGAGGGAAGATGCTTTTGCAGGGCACAGAGAGTGTTCCCATGTACAATTCCCTCCACTCACCCTTGCAGCTGTCACATAAAGCATCAGAAGTGACCCTGCCACTACCATTTTGACTTCTACTTTTTTTCCCCTCCCCTGGGGGTAACTTTTCCCTGTCTTGTCCTTCCCTTATGCCAGGCAAGCCCTCTTTGCCACTGCAGGCAGCTGCTGGGATGAACTCAGCCTCCTCTAGTGTATTACACAACCACGTGAACTGGCAATTCCTGCACCTCCTCTGCAGAGGCTGGAACAGACTGTGCAGAGCATGAACCAGGGGTGAGTCAGGCTCTGTGAATTTCTCTCCTCTGTGCAAGCCCAGTCTGATCCTGACCATACCACAACCTTTTCCCTGTACCCATCAGCAAGCAAGAACCAAACCTGGTATCATCATGTGCTGCACAGTCAGCCAACAAACTGCCAGGTTTCAAGTCTTCCTTTATTCTTTTTTTTTTTTTAAATTTTGCAGTCAGTGCCTTTTTATTCCCCCTCTGGTCCTTTAGTGCTTCCTTTGCATTGCTCATGTGCTGTCCAGTCTTTGCTCTTGCAGGTTTTGAAGTGGCATTCAGGGCTTGCCTTTCTCTCATCCAGGACTTGGATGTGATGCACACCAAGGAATCAGAAAAGGGGGAAGACTGTGTCCTTTGGAGCCTTCATGCCCTACTCTTCCTCTTCTTTAGTTCTTTAATCCAGCTCATTCTTCTTTAATAAAAGAGATTGTTCAGTTTCATTTCTCAGCTAGTTCAAATGCCATCTGCTGGGCATACCAGTGGTAAGAGTGGCTGCTCTTCTACCAAATCTAGTTGCTTTAGTCAATTATGTCAATTTGCACTTGCAAGTGAACTTTTTCAGCATAAACCAAGGGCTGATGCTCCACGAGGCTGGTGAGCCTCAGGAAATTGGCACCATGACCTGATGAGATTGATGGACTGACAAAAAGAGGACAAATCCAGTCCCACCAGCATACCCAGGACAGACTGAGGTTGCTTAGAAAGGCCTAAAGCCCCTTCATCCCCTCACAAATCTGCTCCTGGTGTGGCACTCGAGCTAAATCTTGCACACATTCTTCCTTGTCAAATAATTAAAATGCAGTGGGCAAAAATGATGGAGCAGCAGGAAGGTGGGGATACTAAGCACTTCAAACAGTGGACAGGAATTTGTTTTCCCAACCCCTTCAGAGATGCGCAATAGAAATTTAACGGTCACTCAGAGCAGAACTTCCCTACAGATTCTCAGCACTGGCCTAAATTTCAATTAAGGTGCTTGATTTGGCACACAACACTTTGCTAACCAAGCTGTGCTTTACATCCCATATCTAAGATCTGCAAAGCTGGTGCTGAGCTCTTTGGAAGCCTCATCTCTGCAAGAGGAGCTGCAAGACCTTCTGAGCTTTTCTACCGCCCTCCACGACCTTCAGGTCTGACAACTTTAAATGAAAGGAGCTGATTTTGCACAAAAAAGGTGTTAATGAAATTAGTCTTGTTGGCAGACAATATGAAGGGTGTCTCCAACTCTGGAAGGACACAGGCATGCAGATGATTTTACTGACAATTAGGCAAGAATAACAATAGATCTTCCTCATAACCCTACCTTGCTGTGGCCAACAAGATTGTAATAAACTGTGATGCAGACTTATCTACTACTTAATTATCCAAAAATCAGCCCCCAATGCAATGCAGAAGCTTCTGTCCCCCAAAAATGAGACCCAACAGCATGGTCCCACCACTGCCACTTGTTTGGAGCAAGGCCTGGGTCATGTTCCTCACAAATGATAGCTGAGCCTTTGCCAAAGTGTGGGTGCAAAAGAGATGTACAAGTACCAGAAGCTTCTGCCAAAAGCTTGGAGAGACGTCTGGTGTGGACACAGGGGCAGGTACAGCAGATCCCACAAGGGCAGATGCTACAAAATCATCAAGGGCATGAGCTGAAAGTGAAAATTGCTGGGGGTTTTTATGCTGAGATTTCCCCTTTCAGCCCTACAGCTTTCAAGGCAAAACAGTAGTAGAGGAGGTAGCTCTTGGTCCTGCTCAAGGACTACTTCTTTTCTTCTTTTCTTCTTTTCTTCTTTTTTACTTTTTTACTTTTTTCTCTTTCCTTTCCTTTCCTTTCCTTTCCTTTCCTTTCCTTTCCTTTNGCTTGAATCGCTAACATCCCTTCCCTTCCCTTCCCTTCCCTTCCCTTCCCTTCCCTTCTCTTTTCCTTTTTTTTTTTTTTTCTTTTTTTTCTTTTTTTCATCCTCTTGAGCTTCCTCTGGCAAGTCTCTTGAGGCAGCCTGAGGTCATTTCCCCATCTGAAAAATCACTGCTAGAGATCAATCCCTCAATTTCTTCTAGGGCTTGGGGAGTGAAATGGAATTTTTTCTTGCCATAAAAATATTTAAGCAGAAACTCTGTTGGCAGAAATGTATGGGTTTAATGGCCCTATCTGCATTTAGATACATTCTGGATGATGCAATCCTTGTGTATCCCAACAGAAGCACAAATTAAGAAATTCCCTGTTTTTTTCTGATGGTTGGAGATGTTTTTCTCAGAGATCACAACTTATTCTATGTGTTTGCTGTTATTACTACTTATGTTCCCTTAGAAATAAAATCCAAAGAATCTTAATACGGAGAAATAAATACCATTATTCCTACTCTTTAATGAATAAGTATCATTAAATCCCTCTTATTATCAGTCTTATTAGTTTTCCAGCTTGGAAGGTCCATTTTCTTGCAGAAATCAGGGTGAGATAATTTCAACAAACCTCCAAAACTAATAATCTCTAGAGTCACCTGGAAGTTTCACAGTAAAAGCTAGACTCACCCACATTAATTTTCCCACTGCAACCAAAGATATTTTGCCAAATATCTTGAGGACTCACATCAAACCCAAGGGCTGTTGGCCACTCCAGCTGTTGGAGCAACCACTTTCCCTACTAAGTCTCAAGTTTGTACCCATGAATTTTGTCCCTGGCTAGAATTTACAGATGGCTTGGGTGCCTGGGGGCAGGGAGTAACACTTCCACACACAGTCATTTCTGCTCTGTTAAATTATTTGGCAGCCACGCTTCACATTAACAGATGCTTCTGCAAATACCCAAAAGTTGGTAGCACTTCCAAGGTGGTATCCAAAACTAATCACACAGTAGAAGACAATTATATGATCCTCAAAATACTTTAGATTTTTTCAGAAAACGCTGTCTTGACCCCTTGCTCAGTGTAAATCACTAGAGGAATTCATCCTAAGTACCCCCAGATCTCATAACAAATCCCTGCTGCTTTTACAGGATCAGGCTCTTCCTTTCTGGATGGACAAACCTTGCATGCAGGAGTGTGTGCAACACTGTTTTTCACCACCACAGAAATTCTCCTCACTTTGATAGATCAGCCTTGTTTCTTACAACCAAATGGAACTAGACCCTCACTGAAGACTGAATTTCAAGGGGGAATTTCACACTGAAAAAGAACTGGAGGAAAAAAACACCTTGTCCCTCACTGACTTGTGTGACAGACAGACAGGCAGGATTGCCTTGATGCTCTTTTTCCAAGGCAGGATTGGAGCACTAGAAGAGGCTCTGGAGGCAGCTTTGCAAAGCCCAACCCCCAAAATACACATTTTCCCAAAAATAAACCCCAACCTAACTAAACTTCCCAGTGAAAAAAATCTTATTATTTCAGATGCTGCTGCAGACAGGTACCTGTAGAAATACCAGAAGGAGCAACAACTAATCTGTTAATCACTGCTATTAATAATTAATTTGTCCTTCTGTGTCCCTTTTCATCCACAGACTTATTAAAGGACACAAACATCAGCTAAGCATCACTGTGTCTCTCCTACTGATGGGGCCAGAGCAGTTTGAGAGATCTGGAACTTGGCACCCAGGGATAAAGCTGTAACTTGCCGGAGATATTAAACTCTGGAATCAGTGCCAGGAGCAGGAGCCAAACAAAGCCTGCACTGGAATCAATTTTCAGGCTTTTTTGGGATGGCTCTGTTTCACTTATTTTTTTTTTTTTTTTTTAAACAAACACGTATTTGAGGGGCTGTGCTCATTGTGGTGGTTTACTCACCAGAGGCAAAGCTCTGTCCGTGGGTAATTATTTGTGGGTGTCCCTTTGGAGCTTTTGCTGTGGCAGAACTTCACTCATGGAACATTCAAACATAAACACTGGAACAAGGTCTTGTTCTGACCCTGTTTATTTTTCGGGAAATGCTCCTGATTGAGATGGAAAATGCTCTCCCCCATCACCCCAAAGGCCAAGAGTCCTTTCTTTTTCATGCTGGCCCCCATTATAGACTGTCTCCCCACCCCAAATAAATCAGTTAATACACCTATTTTTCAGCTGCCTTACCAAAAAAAAAAAAAAAAAAAAAAAGCCAATGAATTATTCTTGGTCTTAGTGCAACCGCTGAAAATATTTCAAAGTGAAGAGGAATTGACCCAACCTACTGTGCACATTATTTATTCAGAGACAGTACAAAAACGAGTCCCTGATGTTACTAAAACAAATCCTAATAAGTACAGAGAACATCAATTACAGACTCCCCTTTATAGTCCTATATATCTCCTTCCCTTTCTAGAGGTAGCATCACATGTGAGAGGGGGGCACCGTGTTGGCTTTCAAATCTATTGAGCTTTCATAATTATAACCTCCATTTTAACCTCTTTTTATAGGACACACTATACCATTTCACATTATATTCCTTGAATCCCAACCAACCACCAGGAGAAAGTGGCTTTAAAGCTGGCTCCTGATAAGATGTGCATAAAATGGGAAATATTAAGCATTCACAACCTTATGCATACATTACATCAGGGTGCCAAGCACAGGGAAGAGCAAAGCAAAATAGATCTTGTGAGCCTCACTTGGACTTTTGCTTTTAGCTCAGTAAATATTCAGTGTGCACGTAACCTGACATAATGGAACCTGGGAAATATTAACTGCAGTGAAGTAGCTGGATTTTTTTTTTTTTCTTGGTCCAGTCTGTGTGGAATGTCCTTCTATTTAATCAAAAAAGCTTGGAATGATTCCTAATCTATCATAAAAAATTTTAGGGACATAATTAATTCCATTGTTTAAATGCTGTTTTATTGCTGTAAGAAACTCTCATAAATGATCCCACACCTTTCCCCGTGATCATTTCCTTTTAAAGTAATATACTAATTAATTTCAATTAAATATATGTAAAAGAAGATATATTTTGAAAAATGCTTCTCCCTTGCCATTTGCTAATACAGTGAAAAAGTGTAAACCTTGGAACATTTAGCATAGAAAATATTAATTTTTGGTAATTTCTCAAGGGGACAATTTATTAAATGAAAGGCTTTTAACATTAGCTAAAAGCAGCCCTGTAAATCATGGGTGTCATCAAACTGCTTCATCACTTCATTAATTTAAAAGATTATTATATGCGTAACTGACATAATTTTGAACAATGTTACATGGTTAATTTATTAATGTAGAAAAGCAGAAATGACATGCTGAACTGATTTATTATTATAATTGTATAATTTTAGGACTTTTCGCTATGACTTTCACCAACAGAACAAACGATTCTGGGTGAAATCGTGCCATTATTTAATTTTTTTGTTCCTTTTTTTTTTAAGGCAGGGCTACTCACTGATGTCTGCAAGGACTTAGGAAGAGAGGATCCAGAATGGTTCCTTGGTGTTCAAGTAGAAGTTGTTGAAAGACCTGCTTTACAACCCATAGTCATGTCATGGCTTTAATAAATTTAAACCACTTTTTACCCATTTCAGTAGTCAAAAAAGATTTTAAAAAGTTACTGTGGTCATTTTAAACCCCTGATTCTGAGTAAGTTTGCTTAAATGTGTATATTCCTAAATTTTTCACGTGCACAGTAAGGTGATTTTGGATGGTGGAGTTTGCCCAGCTCCACTGCAGACCCCAGAGCTTTGCACAGCCCAGCCCCACAGTATTTTTGCTCATAATTGTATTGGTGAGCAATTAGTGCTGGCTTCATGCCCAAGATGAAAATATAATGCAGCATCATTTCTGCACGAGAAGCACAGCTCAACTTGTCTCCAAAACCAGCACACCATGTTGGGGATTTATTTTTAAATTGAAATGATGCACGACTCTGGAACCCTGCAAAGCTGGGGTCTGAAACAAGGAACATCCTTTGTTCTATCCAAAAGGTGCAAGGGATGGGAGGCACCACTGAAACAGCCTTGCCTTGAAAATCAGGAATAAGGTTAAATCAGGATCTGATTAAATGGGGTCCCAGATCACCACTAGACCATCACATTTCAAGTGATCATCACTTGATCACTTGATCATCTCACTTAGTGTGTTTCTTCATGAACATTGCTAACATGCATCCCTTCAGCAGAGCCTAAAAAAGCCCAGCATTCCTCCCTGACATCCCAGAGCTGCAGCCTGGTTTTCTCAGGCTGAATTGTCACCCAACAGGGATGGTTTTTGGGTTCCCCAGCCCTGCACTCACACTGCATGGCTGCAGTTGTGTCTGGAGCCAAGCAGGTGCCTGGGAGACATTTAAAAAAATCTTCAGTAAGACAAACCTTGATACAGGAAATCTTGTAAAGGGTCCCTACAGCTACATCCTGTTTGGAGCAGCATTTATTTATAATAATATTTTTAATATAATTTTTTTTATGTTGCATGGGGAGAGACTGGCAGGTGCCAAAAACCATGGTGAGGGTCAGGCAGAGTAATTCCAGCCTGAAGTGATGCCCTGGTTTGGCCTCCAGTGCCCACTCCTGCAGCTCCCCACGGGTCCATATAACCACTGTATGTATAAACACAGGGCACAGATGTCCTCAAAGCCTTGGGTCACCTCCAGCCTCGCTAATAAGAAAATCCCTGAAAGTTTGTGTCACCTCCAGCCTCGCCTATTGCTCGTGTTAAGGGACTAAACCAAGATTTAGGGCTTTGATTACAACCTGAAAGGACCAGGAATGGAATGGGTACACTCACATCAAGGACAAAATTGGGGCTTTTTAAAACCCATCATGACAGATGCATTGAGTTCCACTGCACCAGTGTGAGCCTGAGCTGTGGCCACGTGTGTGAAGCCAGGAGCACAGGGCTGGGAAAATGTGGGCTCACACTGGGTGATCCTCATGTGGGGTGGGAAAGCCTGGGCATGCCCCCAGACTCTTCTCTTTTGCCCAATTTGAGTTATCTTTCAATGACCAGACACCCAGGTCTGGCCTCCAGGAGAGCCATCTGAAATGCCAATAATTAGGACAACAAAAAACCAGAGAATTTCACAGCAGGCAAATTTAAAATATGAGTTAAAAACCATTTCAGAGCAGTGGTTAAGCTCTTCCACCATCAAATGGTGTCACAAGAGCATTCTGGGCAATTACTGATAATTTTTAAGAGAGTATTTTTCTTTCCCTGTAATCTTACATAATGCCTTTCATATGTAATACCTTGAGCACATGCAGTATGCAAAACACTCTGCCCAACTGTACACAGACAGAAATCATTTTGCCATTAACCACAGCCATGGCCAGGGTTGCAGAATGGTGACCAGATGGTCTGAGCACACAGCACAGGCTGCAAGACTAAAGAGCTGGGGAGAAAAAAAAAATAAAATAATTCAGCTGGGGCAAGCCCAGGCTCTTATGAAAAGCACCATGTGGTTTTTAATGTGCACAGAGTGAAGACAGGACCTCTGATTTTAAGATACTACCCCCCAAGATGTAAATTATCCAGAAAGGCATCCTTCATGCCATGAAGTTTCAGCCCATCACTCACGTATATTATTTCAGTGCTCACAAGTTATATAGGGCATATTATAAATCTCCAATTATCTCTGGCATGTGCACAGTTGACTTTTTTTTTTTTTAATGATGATGTTAATTTTTAATTTTTTTTTTCTCCTAAGGGTGTCACTAAGGACATGGGGAAACAATTTAGGAGATTAAAAAAGAAAAGAAAAAAAGAGGAAAGATTTGAGCCAAATGCTTTCTTACAGGAAACATTTATTTGCACTTGAGTGTCTCATCTAACAAAGTTCCCCCATATTTTCCCACAACAGACAGGAACTTGTCTGCATTAGCATTTTAAGAAATGAATCCTAAAGACCAACAAGTGTCAATAGGCTGTCACAAGTGGGATTGATGGCTCTTAAGAGAGCTCTTCGCACATGAGTGCAAATGACTGTCTTTCAGCTCATCACAGACATTTTGGTCAACACAAACTTTTCATATGTTCACATGGCCTTTAAAATCCTCACGCAAGCAAAACAGGGGGGCTGGTCCTGTCCTATGAACAATTAGTGGCAGAATTTCTCCTTGCCTGATGGAGAGAAAATGAGAGCCTAAGTAAGAGCAAATGGAATATTGTAATTTTCTGCAACCTGATCTTACAGATCACATCACAAACAGAGAGCTAGAAAGGTGAGCTAGAGGGAATTTGTAGAGAATGACAAATTTAAAAAATAATTTACTCTACATGATTTTGACTGGATATGTGCTGGGCAAAAGGAACTTGGGGGCTTGATCTGAATATTTAGACCTGCAAACATCTGCTAGCCTTAATACCAAATTGCACTTTGGTT